>BGPR01033779.1:187-16809 GCA_013235015.1 Araneus ventricosus | reverse complement strand
ACTGTCAGTTGAAGAATTATGGTGGAGGTTGCTTGCTGACTTATCAACTTTATTTATTTGGATTTTGTGGACACTAGCTGGATCCAGTCCAGATTCATTTCAGGCACCAAATTCCTTCCTGTGGGAAGTCAATATTGTTCTCTAAAATTCCAAAACCAACAAATGATATTCCATCTATTGAGAGGGCATAATCGGTATTTGTGATGAAACTCGCATTGAACGGTTTCAATCAACTCTTTTTTAGAAAATCCAACAACATAGATCATTTTATCTTGTGTGTCTGCCTTCTCAACATTAATTGCAAACAATAAATAAATATAGAAATAACTATTCCATTTCTATAAAAACGATTTTATTTCTTACTAGAAATAACTTAAAAGATAAAAACGAAACATATCTCTCTCCACATGTTTCCATCCATCTAACACATCATCTTATATAGTTAGCCAGAACATGTGGCAAAACTTGATTGGCTGTCATGTCATAGTTGGTTAGGATGTCATAGCAATTTGCACGCCCATACTATGACATCGCCAAACATAACAAACAAGATCAAAAGCAACTCAATCTATCAAATTTAAATAAATGATTACCAATAAATATTTAGACGATTTTAGGTCATGAAAGAACAACAAAATAAACTAGCAATAAATTTTCAGAGTGTTTTGAAGGATTTACCTTGCCTAATGTGAAAGATTATCTACCTGCCAATGATTTGAGTTTCTGAGGTGTAGCCTTTCAAATTTGGGGTATTCTTTTGTAACTAGAAAATCACCCATCTTGGTATGACGGGTGCAAATTGCCTCTTCATTCGAGAGATTTCCCGTCAAATTTGGCGTGTTTAAATAGATATATATATGCAAGAGAAATGTTTAACATTGATTGAAAACAAATAAAATAAATGTATGTTTTATGACAGGAAATATTTTTTTATTTACATATTATTTGCATATTTCTTTATTCACAAAACCTCTTGGTAAACAACATTCCATGTGAAGTATTTTTTGTTATTTAACAATTTTATTATCATTCAATAACCATGAAATTCTCAGCTTGTCAAATGTAAGTCAAAAGTTAAAATTTCAAAGGAGTACTTTTTCGAAATTCTAATCCAAACAAAGCACTCCTGCTTGTCAAACATTGCCAAAAAATATTATGAAATTATATCCTCCCGATTGCAATAAATATGCATCGTGGCGTCCAAACTATATCACGTGCTTGATATACCACTGATGTAATTTACTACTTTCTATTAAAAAACGGAAATTAATTTGAAGTATATGTTCAATATAATTTAAAATTTCTCGGAAACTATTGGTCATAGCGAGATAAATTTTATATCAATCAATAGCAAATTTTATTTCACTATTTTAGAGCTATGAAATTTGAAATTAGAACGAAAATTACTCTTTTAAATTTAAAATTACATGAAATTTATGTTCTCTAACAATGAAATAATACTGTTTAACATCTTGCAATGCTATGGTGCGAGTTTTATTGTGGGTGACATCAGAGCGTTACCACTATTTTAGAGCTATTAAATTTGAAATTAGAACGACAATTACTCTTTTAAATTTAAAATTACTGAAATTTAGGTTCTCTAACAGTTATAAATTGACTAAATTTAAAAATTGATTAAATTAATTAATAAAAATTCTTAGTATTATATATAAAGGCGCAAATGCAGCTATTTATAATATAATACAGTTACAAATAATAGATATACTAAACAAAAATTAAAATTAAATAAAAAGAAAGAAAAGTATAGATAATAAACAGCAGATTTAGACATAAACGATGACAATACATCTTTAACCGTACAAACGCAACGGCCTCAAGTGATTGCATCATCAGAAACTCGTTTCAAACTTCTGTTGATGCAATCACTTGAGGCTGTTGCGTTTGTACGCTTAAAGATGTATTGTCATCGTTTATGTCTAAATCTGCTGTTTATTTTCTATACTTTTCTTTCTTTTTATTTAATTTTAAATTTTGTTTAGTATATCTATTATTTATTAGGTTCTCTAACAATGAAATAGTGCTGTTTAACGTCTCACAATGCTATGGCGCGAGTTTTATTGTTGGTGACTTCAGAGCGTTACCGAGAGACAGATCTGGATTATTATATTAGGAATTTAAACAAATGTTTACAAATAAATATTTAGACGATTTTAGGTCATGAATGAGCTACAAAATAAGCTAACAATAATCTTTCACATTACGATGAAGGAATTACCTTGCCTAATGTGAAAGATTATCTACCTGGCAATAATTTGTAAAATGGTTTAGTTTCTGATGTATTTCCTTTCAAATTTGGGGTGTTCTGTTGTAATCTTGGCATACAGTACAAGTAATTGTTACTTATTTGTGTTGTAGTGAGGAGCTGGCTCGTCGACTCCAGGAGGAAGAATTAAAGAGAGAGGAGAACCAACTACAGGAACAACAACAACAACAGCAGCAGCAGCAACAACAGGGACAACCCTCTCAACCCTCCTCTCCCAACAGTAGAAACAGGTCCAGGGATGTAAGTTGATCATACTCGACTCGTTCCTTCTGCTGGAGTTCTTCCCTCTTCTTTCTACCATTTTTCTTTTCTCATTGATGTTAATAAATTCTTTTTTCACTTTCCTATCTCTCCTCATTGCTATGTTTTTGTCCTTTTTTACCGAGCAAAGTAAGGTCTTTTGTTGACTCGATCGTTTGGCATTTCTATTTGTTCATTATGCAGTCACAACCAAATAAGTTTTTCATTTTTCTTTTACTTTGGTATGAGTTTTCCTTGAAGTCATTAAAAATTATTTTATTTTTTTAATTCCATTTCAAGATGCTGACTGTGTTTTAATTGTTCCATTTCTTGCATTGTGCAGCCTTTTCAACTATTTTAGACAAACGGAACTGTATTCATAATGCCTCCAAAAATATCGATAATAGCAAATGACATTTAATTGTGATTTTTTAATGCTGATAAAAGCAGACATTTAATTATAATTTTATTAATAGTGATAAAAGCAGAAACTTGTGTGAATAATTTGTGTTCGAAAAAATGACTAAACCTTTAAAAGACTACAATGGAAAGCGGACTTCAGCTTTTTTTTTGGACATGAAGTCTGCTATTCAGAAAATTACTAGTTTACATGCATGTTTTTTTCCAGCTTTTCTTGCCTTTATATTGGTGGTTTTTTTTTATTTATTTTTTATTTTCAAAATGTATATATGAGGATAATATAGTCAAGATTTTATATTAACCTTTGATAACTAGGTTCTGATTCTGATTATTCTCATAACAATGATTTTATAATATTCTGATTACAACATTCAAAAATTGTGCTGGACCTTCTACAACATCATGTTCAGACAATGTAATTTTTCCACAAACAATGACTTAAAAAACGTAGACATCCATGAGGAACATGACTTTTTTTTCTCATTTTTTGGTTTTGTTAAAAGAGCTAGTTTTGCCCAGCAAGTTTTTAAAACAACACTGATTGAGGTATCTGCATTTTGAAAGAGATGAATGTATACATGAAAATTATTACCTTGTCAATAACTTTTATTGCACTTTGCTTATTCTTCTTACCCAAGCATGCAACATCTTTTTTCTGTCATTTTAGAATACCTTTGTTTTATTATACTGCAGTGATGTGAAGGATGCTAAATATTTTTTAAATTTAAATAGGAAAATTTTACAAGCATGTGATTTGCTTTATCTAAAAGAAGGGGGAGGGGGGGATGTTATGATCTCAATTTTAGGAAATTATTGGTTGTTTCTTCAAATTAGTTCTATTCAAATTTTTTTCAAGTTTTCTCCTGTTGAAAAAAAATATTAAGTTTTGTGTGTTGTACAAGGCGGTCCCAGAGAATAAGTTCTGTTTTGGGATTAAAAATATCAAATACATAATTTTTAATAAAATAATTATATTCTTACATGAAACAGAATATTTGAGATTACTTTTCTACCTAATTTCTACAGTGATTAAAGCACTGCTATTAAATCTCATAGTGTTCTTTTTTTTTTTTTTTCATTAGCCACTGTTGCATTAAAGGGGAAACAGTAGACTAGGGACTGGGGAGGGCAAGGGGAATATAGATGCCCAGGGTGCTAGTTTTAGGGGTGTATGCAGTCAAAACATTCTTGCGTTTATGCTGTTTCAAAAGCAAAACATGATATTGGGGGCTTAAAAATACTGTAGAACCGCAGGCAGGGTCGGATTTAGCCTTTGTACTGCTCCGGGCAAAAATAAAAAATTGCGCCCCTATGGAATTAAAAAAAAAACGAAGGTTTTTGGTCTTTTTTACATTTTTTACTGAATGTCTAAAAAACAACTGTGTAACTCAGTAATTGACACAAATACTTATAATAACTTTTCACTTAAAATAACTTCATTTAAAAAATAGTTAACAGGTGTATAATTCAGATGAATTTTAAACTCCGGTGAGATTTTTTTCTCATTTTGTTTTGGCAATTTTGCGCCACTCAATTTTTTTACTCCGTGCCGGGGTACGGACTAACGGAGTGTTCGTCCGGCCCTGCTCCAATCTAGTTGGGGCTGACCTTTCTTCGGATTCTGGGGAACTCGGCAAAATATTCTTGATATACTAAATGCAGTCGAGTATTGACTCTGGGTGCTCTGTGAAGGCGTATGGAAAGAGCTTACGGCAATTTGCACGGTACAGGGACAAACAAAATGATGGTAAAAAGAAGATATCTTAGATTGTTTCTACTAATTAAGGTGCTGTATTCATTCTTAAAGACCAATTTCGAATACTTCTTTTAAGTTAGAAATAAACATTAACTTTGTTTCTGATTCTTAATTGTTATTTTCCCCTTTATTTTCCAGTAAAAAGTTTTAAGAAATTTAAAAAAAGAGATGTTTGGATTATCCGAAATTTCAGATACCCTGAGTTCTACTTGGGGCCGCAGTGGCTTGGTGGTAAGGTTTTGACTGGAGGGCTCCATGTTCAAACCCGATTCTACTGAAGGACTGTCGTATAAGTGGATCTGGTGCATGTTAAATCTGTCGGGGCGAAACGTCATCCCGTTGATGTGGAGTGGAAGTTTGGAGGGGGGTGCTAGCTCAGGTGTCATCTGTTTGCGGTTCAAAATTACAAGGTTCATCCCAAAATAGCCCTCGTGTTGCTTCAAAACGGGACGTTAATATACCTAAACTAAACCCTGGATTCTACTGTAGTCCCAAGTGCCATTTTTGCTTGTTGAGTCATTGCTGATGATTGGGGTAAAAGAAAAATTATATTATTCTCCTGGCACCATTTATCCTCGCTATCCCACTGGCCATCTTGAAAAAATGTTAATGATTTTGTCTCTTTATAAAAACAAATACAATGAGGAAGTAAAAAATTAATACCACAGGGTGGCGACAGAACCGGGAAATCAGGGAAAAGTCATGGAGTTTTATCGATCTGGAAAAGTCGGGGAAATTCGTAAAAATATCTAAAAATCAGGGAAAATTTAGAGTTATTTGTTACTTGTGTTATTATCTATAAATTAGTATCTTATGTCTAGCATTATTTGTAATAATAAATGGAATTTTAAAAAAAAGGTTATATTCATTTTTAAAAGCATAAGTTTTTGATTAAAGCAATTAATTTCTTATGATTTGTTAAGGAATAGAGATTTGAAGTAATATTTTGGCAGTTTCTCTTGTTTGAATATTTGCTAAAATATATATTATTAAGTACTTATAATTATACTATTTTCATATTTATACTGCAACATGTTAATCTGGTACCCATACAAAGAGCACTAATTGGTTATTGAACCGTTTTAAAGTTTTGAGCAAAGATCATAATAACCTTTACTGTTAATATAATTTAAGTTGTGTTGCAAAGAGTTGTTTTAATGTTTTTTAGAATTCTTATGCAGTTTTAGAAGCAAAAGTATTTTGTTAAAATTTCCAGTATTTTTTACATATAAGAAATGTAATATACTGTTTTAATAGATTTTTTAGGATGTTTCATTCCATTTTTTTAAAATTAAATTTCATAAAAATATATTATTTTTTTCATATGATATAACTGGTAAAAGTGTTTCAAATAATGTATATTGTACACATGCAGTGATTCTGAGTAGGGAGAAAGTCAGGAAACTAATATAATTAGTAGCCGTAAATCAGGGAAATGTTGTAAGTTTAGCCAGGGAAATTTTTTTCACAGTTTCTGTAGCCACCCTATACCATGCACCGGGCCCTGTTTACTCGAGCTAAACCACTGATGATAATGAGGGGGGGGGGGGAAAAAATCATCATGCCCTGGGTGCCACTTATCCTTGGGTATGTCACTGAGGGGATTTATTTTATTATAATTTTTTATTTTTTGGAAAACAGTGATTGGTCATAAGACATGGGATCTCTTGTGTCACTTCAGAAGTGAAGCCGGAGTTCATGCAGTGACAACATGCAACAAGCAAGAATTCAAAACAATCATTCCTATAAGGAATCTACTTAATTATTCTCGAGTGATCTGAGAGAATGCCCGCACCTAATAAAAGGTTGATTATGGTGGAAGTTTTGTAGAAAAGTAACACAAACTGCGTTCATCCAGGTGTAATAATAAAATTATTCTATTCCAAGTTATGTGCAGTTTTTGATACCAAAACTGTATTTATGCTCTGCATGTACCTCCTATTTAGTTATTCAAGAATTTTCTATTAATTCTACATTTTATTTTTTAGTGTGTCATTTTATGATCATTGCAAGTCTCTGGAATTCATCAGATGTGTGCTAACTGGTGGCCTTATGTAGACGTTAAGTAATTCCCCTTAGGAAAATTTGACAACTTGTAAATTAGGGGTGTAACGAATAGCGATTTGGCCAAATACCGAATATTCGGCTTCCGAATAT
Source organism: Araneus ventricosus (assembly GCA_013235015.1). NCBI lineage: Eukaryota > Metazoa > Arthropoda > Arachnida > Araneae > Araneidae > Araneus > Araneus ventricosus. Next base: position 9,952 of record BGPR01033779.1, on the reverse strand, counting down.
CCATTTTTAAAAAGCTTTCCACGTTTGATTGTAAATAAAATATTTCTTAAATTTTAAACAAAAAATTAAAGATTAATAAAATTCATTATTTATACATTTTAAAAAAAATGTTAATATCTTGATGCATTTTTGTAATATTTTAAAATATCATAATTCTTCATAGAAATAATAGTCATCATTGTAGAATATGACAATGACAAACACAGAAGAAAATTAAGTGGATAAACTAAAATTATTAGAAGTAAATTATTATTTTGATAAATAACTTGTAATGAGTGGGATGGATTGTCCACTTAATTGGTGGTGGTGGGGGAATGTTAAAAATTGTCCAAGATTCGCAAATTAAGAAAAAATACTTTCAGCTCCTAAAAGCCCAATAGTGAACATTATTTTCTGTAGATAACATATAAGAAACCAAACAGAACATATTTTTTCCTGAAAATGCTGATAATTTATTGCTCTTGCAACATAATTTCAGGCTTTACATTACTTTTAATTAATATGTAACATTATTTAAATACACCAAATATACTTAAAATTGAGTATATTTTAGGAGATTTTTTTAATAATAAATGTACTGAAATGCAGTTCTTCACAATATTCTTTGTTAAATGTACATAAAAGAACATTTTTTAAAAAAAATTATAAACCTGAAATTATTCAGCCGAATATCTGTTTAGTATTCGGCAGACCGAATATTCGGCAAAAGGGCCGAATAAGTTGCCGAATATTCGTTACATCCCTATTGTAAATGTTTCAAATGAAATTCTTATTAAATATGTAGATCAAAGTAGCTTATTGTAAAGCTCGTGAGATTTGGACAGTATGGGGCCTTTTTTTTTCAGTTGAGTCGTAGTCTATTTGATTCTGCACTTTATACGGCAATTATTTGTGTAGTGCAGGCATTAAAAGTATTAATTGTTTAGCTGTTTCTTTGAGCAATTGTATATTTTATTTACATTTATCATATGTTTAATATATTTTGAACAGAATTATTATTTGCATCTGTAGAATTCTTTTATGTGTGTTTATTGCATTCTTGAAATCTTGGAACATATATTTATCAATTTTTTTCTTTTTAAGTTGAAAAGTATATAATATGTATTTTGGTTTTACATTTTCCCTTTTCATCCAACAGCTTTGTTATTAACTTTTAGAATTGCAATGCATAATATAAATTATTTTTAATAGAAATTACTAAAAAGCTTTTACACAGTTTTTTTTAGCCGTTTCGTAAAATTGTTTGTAAAATATAGAATATTTAAATTATTACTTTTAAAGCCTTCAAATTTGAATATACACTGCTAAAAAAAAATTGAAGATTTTTTCAAAATAAATATATTTAATAAATAAGTATATTTTATTTACATTTATTATATGTTTAATATGTTTTGAACAGAATTATTATTCGCATCTGTAGAATTCTTTTATGTGTGTTTATTGCATTCTTGAAATCTTGGAATATATATTTATCAATTTTTTCTTTTTAAGTTGATAAGGATATAATATGTATTTTGGTTTTACATTTTCCCTTTCATATATTATTACATTAATGTTATTAAATTTTCATAAAGATAGTTGAGGAAAGTTAAAAATCCAACAACTTTGTTATTAACTTTTAGAATTGCAATGCACAATATAAATTATTTTTATTAGAAATTACTAAAAAGCTTTTACACAGTTTTTTTTTTTAGCCATTCCGTAAAATTTTTTGCAAAATATAGAACATTTAAATTATTACTTTTAAAACCTTCAAATTTGAATATACACTACTAAAAAAAAAATTTATTTTTTTCAAAATAAATATGAAGTAATAAGAAAGAGAAGAATTTGATTTTTTTTTCATTATTATTAAAACAAGAACACCAGAAAAATAAAAGGCAAGATATAACCCTGATATTCTTGTTTAATAAAAATAATAATAATTCAATTGCTTTTTTTATCACTTCATATTGATTTTTATGAATCATGTTCTTTTTCAGATTGAAATTAATTTATTTCATAATTCGCAGTATGTTTTTTTATTGTATCTGATATTTTGCTGTGTGAGATAAATTTCAACAATATGATTGAAAAACAAAAAAATATGTGAAGTAGTATTTTTAGAAATTTTATTATGATTTTAACAAATTTTTAGATTTCCATCTTTAATTTTCAGTCTATTGCTAATAACATTTAGTTGGTTTTTCTTCTCTTATTTAAAAATCCAATTTAAATGTGTTATTGATATTGTTTTCAAATGACTTAGATCTGTGCAATGTGTTGTAAAGTTAAAACGTTTTTGTTAAACATAATGTTATTGTATTGGATTGATTGTTCAAGTTTTTTAAAAAATTGTTTATAATTAGCTGTCATATCACTTTTATGATATTAGCACTATGGGCTGATAAAAATTTGATTTGGTTGCACAAATTCTGCAAATCATATAATCTAATAAATTACACATTTCATCATTTTTAAAAAATTACAAATGTATATATTAAAATACTTCGAAATATTTGCATTTAAATTTCCATTTACATAGTTTTCTTCAATTCTAATGTCTCAAAATTCTGTTATTCACTTTTCTTACACTTTTATAGGCACAGCTTTGTTTCAGCAACTCGTGCTTACTAATTAAATTCAGTTTAAACCAAAGATTAAAGTTTTCTTAAAAGTTAACTCCATTTTGCTTTACCTGGAAAATGTGTTGTCATGTTTACATGCAGAGATTCTTCTGATAGAATTTCTTATTGAATGGATTATTATGAAATTATTAGGAATAATAGGAATCATTATACAGGGTGTTCATTAATTATTGTCGGGGTTTCCGTACCTCATAACTTTCGAATAAAAAATATTACGCAAAACCGATTACGTATTCGTAAATTACAACTCAAAGAATTTTATTAATGATATTAAAAAGATCAATGAATTCGTACATGGCTGCCCTTCTTGGCTCGTAACACATCGAGACGAAATTCGTTTTCCCTCCAAGTGTTCTCCAGCATTTGTGGGGTAACATTTTGGATCGCAGTAACAATTCTGCGCTTCAGTTCATCAAGGGAGGGCACAGGGGTCTTGTACACAATGTTCTTGACAAACCCCCAAACCAAATTTAGTTTCGAAGAACCACAATACACACATTGCTTTTTCTTGCACGGTCGCCATTTTTATTTATGACGTCATAATTACCCAGACTGCAAATGCGCTAAGATCGCATTGTTGCCACGTAAAATTCTTTGAGTTGTAATTTACGAATACGTAATCGGTTTTTGCGTAATATTTTTTATTCGAAAGTTATGAGGTACGGAAACCCCGACAATAATTAATGAACGCCCTGTATTTAAAATTTTTAGCGATACAACTAAATTAGTAAAGCATATTTCTAAATTATTTTAGCAAACATATATATTTCAGTATTTCTGAAAGGAGATTATCTTTCAAAATCCATTTTTCCTCAATATAAAAATTAAGTATTTGCTAAAAATGGTGTGAAATGAATTTGAAATATTTTTTTATTTTTCTAAGCACTCTAATTTGAAAAATATAGTAAATACATCATTGAAATAGCATGGAAATATCATTTCTCTGTTACATTTTATGTAAAAAAATAGCATGATATATTGAGGGATATTTCAGAATAGCATTCTTCTATTTGTATCCCCTACTATAAGTTGGTAAAAAGATTCCCATAATAATTCAAGTTGATAATGCATAGAAATCTTCATCATAGAATCACAGTTGAATGGAGTAATATGTTTTCACTAATCTCAGGACTATCGAAAGAGTTTCATGAAATTTTTAAAAAGATATCATTTTAAATATAGTTTCATTATACAGAACGTGCTTATTATTGTGGCTAATTTTTCAATATTCTGTGTTGAGTAAAATAAAATAATTCAAAAATTGTCATATTAGATTGAGATATTTTCATATTACTGTAAATAGATATATTACATTTTTACTGTATATACATATGAGATTGTCTTGTTTATGTATAGATAATTCATCTTTGTTTGCTTTATGTTATATTTGAGAGAAAATATGAGAGAAGGTCAACTTCAACTTTATAAATGCTTTTTTCCGGTGCATCTTACCAAATATTAAACTAATCAAAAAATCTCCAAGGCTCATTTATTTAATATTTGTTTTGTGTATTCCTAACAATCAAGCATAAGCATTGCCTATCAGATATTGCTACTCCGCTGTGTGCATTAGTCTAATAAGTCAAATCAGCTTTGGGTTTGTGAACAAGTTTAATTTTTTATTAACCCTTTGCAGCGCAGTGTGCCAGCTGATGGCACACCTAATTTCACTCGCTTCTCAACTGTTAAATTCATCTTTAAATGGAAAATAATAGGTTTAGGATAGGGCTAATAGTACTCCTTTTAGAATCTATATAGCAGCCTTATGAAATTTCGTTTCGGAATAGGAAATTCCTTAACTCGGAGATAAGAAATTTTTTCAGTTCTGTAAGTTTACAATTTTTGCAAATTAACTCGAAAATTTTTCTCAAATATTCTTGAAGTTTCAATTTATGATTTTCTGTAAGATTCAACAATATGTTTCGAGTATATCAAGGTGGCTGTATCTAAGGTGGTTCTCATATGAGGGGATGACCCCACAAGGGAATGAAGTAAGTTAAAAAAAAAAAAAAAGAATTGTAGATTCTATGTCTAGACAATAAACTAAACCCATTCATGATGTTTTTTCATCATATTTCAAAAAATTTAATGTCTTGCGCCGCAAAGGGTTTAAATAGTCCAGATATTTTGTTTAAGATATTAATTACGATCCCTGGTATAATTTTCAAAAAAAAGAATCTCAGATTATGTATCGTTTTTCTTTCTTGCGCTATAGATTTTGTGATGAGTATATGGTTATGATAGATTTTGCATAGTTGGATACTTTTGAAACTGTTAACTTCTTTCTTACCTTAATGAAAATAAAATACCTTTTATGTGGCAATTTCATTTTTTTTATTATCTTTCTTATTTGAAGGAAAAATAATGTAATTTATAAGGAGTCCTGACTTCTTGCGAGGTTAATTTTGAAAATTAAAAATAACCAAAATAATCCCTTGACCACTTGGATATTATATATTTAAAAATGATTGTAATGCCAAAAAATAATGTAACATTCATAAGTACTTTTTGATTATATTATCATGTAAGTGAAACAGATGGATTTATCTCAAAAAATTCTAGTTATATTTTATTTGTCTCTACCATCATAAATTTAGCTAGAAGATTGTACATAAATTTATATCACCATAGTTAAATTTATATATTCTCACCAAAAAAATAGGCTGTAACTAAACAGTTGTGTTCAACTGATGGATGATTTTGCTGTCCTCCACTGCCTCTGAGTGTCTTTATGTGCTCTGTGTGTTCAAAGCTGCAGTTTTCTGTCTTGCGCTAAGTTGTATGCTGCCATGTATTTGTACACAGGAGGAGCACAAAGTCTTTCCATCATTACAAAAATTTATTGTGCAAAAACGTAGACATATATGTTTATTAGTTACTTAGATTGATTGTATGTTTATTTTTGGTAAATGTAAATATCGTAATTGAATTTATAATGAGACCAATTATCTTGGCAAATTTCTACAAGTTAACCTTTCCGTAGCTTGACGAATGTGAAGGCAGTATTTTAGTTCTCGCTTCATGCTATCCAACATTTGTTTTCACAGCAAAAAGCATCAAATAGTCAACTGCCTCCAACGTTGGGAGGCCCCGAAGCCTCGAGATATTTTCAGGGTAATCTAATTTTGTGCTTTCATTTGATTTGCAATATACTTGAACATGTAAAATATTCAAATTAAAATCAAAAATCGTTTAAATATCAGAAAATTATTCTCTTAGGACTTTTTTTCATGTTTTCAAATTTACATTTTTTTTTTTAGATTTTAATTTATTTTTGGTTTTTTTTTTTCCAGTTGGCTGACTGACTAACAATTCAACAGCCCTTGCAAACTTTGTATTAGAATATTTAGATTGTGTAAAAAAAAATTGTAATTTTTTCTCATTATGTTTGAAATTACATACATTTTTTTATATACCAGATACTGTAACCAACTCTTTTGGATGTGACCAACAATGAAATGTTTTGCGATTTCAGTGTGTCGCAACATTTGTTACTTAAAATCTTCTTATGTAGACATTAAATTAAAATCGATAAAAAAAAAAATGGATGATTTTGAGAATTGGGTGGGAAAGGGAATGGGAGCCCCCAACACTGACTTGTCTAAGGGCCCCTACAGGTCTTAATCTGGCCCTGTTTGCTTTGTAGCATAGTGTATGTTATCCTAGTCTTCAATGCTTTATTATCATGAATTGGTGTGGCAAGCATCCATGACAGTGTTTAAACTCCTCTTGAACAGAAGTTATGAGAAGAAGGTGCCAGCTCAGGTGTTGTCCTTGTCATCTGACCACAGCTCAAAATTAGGAGGTCCATCCTAAAATAGCCTTTGAGTTGCTTCAAAACAGGATGTTAATAAAACTAAACTAAAGCAGACCCTCCTCTAAAATAAATGGCTGATTTGTTTCTGGGAATCACTGAACACATTGCGCTTCGTGCCTTGTCGATGTTGTTTTGTTAAAAATTAAATTTTGATTCACAGTTTGGGGGGCTGCAGTGGCCTGGTGGTAAGGTCTTAGCTTCAGGATCGGAGGGTTCCAGGTTTGGAACCCTATTCCACCAAAGTACCACCATGTAAGCAGGACTGGTGCACATTAAATTTGTCAGGGTCAAATGTCCTCCCACTGGAGCGACGCAGAAATTTGGAGAGGAAGTACTGGCACAGGTGTCGCCCTTCCCAAATAGCAAAGAAGGTTGTGGAAAGGTTGCCATTTCACTTTCCATAGGGTGTCCGCGAAAGCATTTTCGCGCAAACCGTTTCGGAAACCATTGCCGCAAGGTTACATAGGAAAGCTTTTTATAAATCACTTCACCGACAAGGTTTGAATGACAAGTCCATGCAAACCATTTTGGAAACCATTCCCACAAAATTGATAATTGGCGTAGGGAAGCTTTTTATGAACCACCTGTCCCGTACGGTGTAGTGGTTATTGTGTTTGCCTTCCAACACTATGAACGTGGGCTTGATCCCCGGCTCGGAGGAATGAAATCATGTAAATAAGTTAAATTAAAAATTAGATTATTGAAATTAATAAGCTTTGATTAATTAAGATTCCTAATTGATCTAATTAATTGACTTTCCAGATAACTCGAAGTTGGACTATGGCGTCAAAAGAAGGGGAATAAAATAGGAGGTTGGACTCCTCTGTAGGAGTACGGCCTCGGAAGGGGGTTTCTATTTTGTCTGCCGAAGGAGGGCTTAACAACCTTTTGAAAGTCCTGAAACAAGCTTGTAATGAAAGCTTGGGGAAATCTTACTATAAACCTTACAGAAAACCTTGTTTCTTGTTGACTAGCGAACTTTTCCGCTACCTTGCCGAAAGGTTCAACCCTTGTCATGGAAACCTTTGTGACAATCCTTTAACCTTGCTGACCACAAGGTTTCCAAAACTTTTTAGACAAGCTTTCTTTGCTATCTGGGTTGTCATCTGACCATGTTTCAAAACCATGAGGTCTGTCCAAAAATAGCCCTCGTACTGCTTCGAAACAGGATGTAAATATAACAAACATATATTGAAATAAAGATTCGCTGTTTACATTTTTGGACTAATTGTGACATCTATATGATGATAAAGCGTATATCAGATGGAAAGTTATTGTATCTGTTTTCGTCAGCATGAGCGCAGTGCCACTTACCAAAAAAGTTTGTAGCACGTGACGCATTAAGACAACCGGTCAGACAGGATTTTGGTCATCGTTGGGGCGAATTACGTCACCGTCAAAGTCGCACCCAATTGGTTTGAATTATCACTGCTGACTATTTTCTGTCAGCATTGTGTGTATTTTCAAGCCGGTTGAATACAGCCCACGATTTCCGTCATCTTGTCTGACCGGTCACGTGCAACAAACTTTTTTGGTGAGTGGCATTGTGCACTTGCTGACGAAAACAGTGTATTATAGCTCTCCGTGTGCTTAAGACATGCTTAAAGAACTATGCATTGATAAATATTTTGCATTGCTTTCTTCGGCGGTGGTGGTTATTTCATGCTGATGTTTGGTGATCAAGAAAAGACTTTGTGCTTCCCCCTGTATATTTCTTCTTCTTTTGAAACATTTTGCCATGTGCCTGTTTTGATTGAGAAATGCAAGTGCTTCTTATTCAAGGATCGTTTTTGCAGAATCCTCGGTGTCTTTGTGGAAAATGTAACGCTTATGAGTATGTCATGTCATTTTCTATGTTTAAAATTCTTCAGGTTTTATGTAGTAATGAAATATGCTAGATAAAAATTAAGGGGACACGTTACCCAAAATAACAATTTTTATTTTGTAGATAGTAGCTACAAAAAGGCTTTCTGTTTTTGTTTTTTCCCCATAATGAAGAAACTCGACTGTTATATATATATATTAATCATTTAGTTAATTTTCTTGTTCTTTTCTTAATATATTTTGGAGATTTACTCCTATATTTGTTGTCTTTTTCCAACAATTGGCCCTCACAGAAGGTTGGCGCCTATAAATTTCGAAATAATGTGACATAATCGATTCCTAAGGTCGACTGGCATTTGATTGTTGGAATTCTATTTCTGGGTTGTCTTTTTCATAGTAATAGTTTTTAATCTTATTATCTTTCTGTATTTCATTGTGTGAATAATATTAGGTTATATTGTTTTTTTATATTTAATTTTAAATGAGGGTTTAATAAGTGTATATGATGAAAATGTTATTTGAGTTTTAATGGTATAATATATATATAAAAAATTACCCAAAAAATGGCCAAAATAACAATTTTTATTTTATTGGCCTATTTCGTTGCTCTTATCGTTCTACTTATTGCATCAAAATTTCAAATATGTACCTTTAATATTCCAGAAGTTATTTAGATTTTTATTTGCGATGACTAATCAAAAACATGCGCAAATGACAATTTTGAATGGCTTTTTCTCCATGTCGGACTTTTCTGCACTTCCATGTTTTCGAAATGGTAAGGCTTTTTTCCTTTTTAAGATAGAGCTTTCAAATTTTTTTGTACACGTTTATCGTTATGTATATGACAAAACTGTGCATGCAGTAAGCATTCAGTTGCTTAGATATAAAATGGGGTACTGCTAAATTGCCTCATTTTTCATCATACTGTAACCAAATTGTCTTGTGGGTGTACGCGAATGCAATCCAATAAGCAGGATTTAAAAAATAAAGCTCTTTATTTTACAAATATTCCAAGCAAATAAACGTAGCACAAGTATTAACACAGCACTAGTAAAAATTCACGACAGAGACTACTAATAAATCTCAACACAGCGCTCAGGTTTCTTGTTAGCTCACCAGCTTGCTTGCTGATCAAAATCCAACTCACTCTTGGCTTGAGAGCTTGCCTTTATACTTTTCAACAGGAAGTGACGTAATCTCTAGAAAGTTCATGAAACCTGTAGAAATAGGTTGAAAGTTCGAGGTCCTTCTAGGAAATTCCTTTTGTCGCCAACTTTGCCCCAAGTCGGCAAATTTGTCGCCAAGATTAGCATCTCAGGGAAACGACTTTATAGCTTTGTAGCAATATAATTCAGTAAAATATTTATATTTAAGCGACTATTATGAGATACACCTTAAAATCCATGCTCAGTTTTGTGTAATATATTTCAGCGAATCTACAATAAAATTTGAAGCAAAAATATTAATATTTGAAAAAGTAGTAGGGATTTTAAAAAA
>BGPR01033778.1:0-16809 GCA_013235015.1 Araneus ventricosus | reverse complement strand
CTGTGGCATATTTTGCGAAAATTTTCAAGATTTCAAAAATGAAAAAAATTCAAGATTTTTTTGCACGAACATGTTGAAAAAAAATTAGTTGAAAACTTAAGGTCATCTTGTAGGGCGTACTAAGATGAAAAAATAAAAAGAATGTACAAAAACAAATAAATAAACTACATAAAAAAAAGAAACTCTTGTCAAAAGAGGCAGCTAAAAAGTTGTGTGCAAATGCTGCAAAAAAGCAGAGAATAAGATATAAAAAAAATCTCAAAATAAAACAGATGATTTACTTAGGCATTCTGGAGATAATATAGGCCGCGTTGGCCTAGTTGTAAGGTCTCGGCTTTGGGGCCGGAGGGCTCCAGGTTCGAAACCCGATTCCACTGAAGATCCGCCGTGTATGGGGCCTGTTGCATGTTAAATCATACGTAGTGGTCAAACGTCCTCCCGTTGGTGTGGCATGGAAGTTTGTAGAGGGGGGTGCCAGCTCAGGTGTCGTCCTCGTCATCTGACTGAGGTTCAAAATTATGAGGTCCGTCCCAAAATAGCCCTCGTGTTGCTTCAAAACGGGACGTTAATATAACTAAACTAAACTGGAGATAATATAGTCCCAACAACTATGGCAGTAATTTAAGCAGAGCGATACTAATGAAGACTGTGGAAAAAGTTTTACCTCTAGTGAAAATAAACTTGCAGAAGATGCAAACACATCCTTTATTGAAGAAAAATCTGTCAAAGATTGGAGCCCTCCAAAACAAGGGGCGAAGCGTGTTATTGGAGATCTGTTAACAACAACAGCCACACAAATAAAAAAAACGAAAGAAAACCACTTCTTTAACAATTAAGGAAATGTTTCAAAGGGTTTCAAATAACAATAATGCTAAATGAATCTGTCATTGTAACTGTACAATTTCTCAACCCCTCTCACTTTATAAGGTGCAAAATCATTGTGCTGTTACTTATGCAAAAATGAATAAAAATAAAAGAAATAAAACAGAATTCAGTATATGATATATTATTATAATTTATAAAGAGCTAATACACTTTACACAATTGCATGAAGCAAAAGAAATTTTTGTCATTTTTATTTATTTTTTGAGCTACTAACTTTTATCAAAAGGCTATTAAATGTAATTCTTCTGAGACTTCTGTTGGGTGAATGTTGCATCTCAGTGATGTACATGTGGTAAATATGTTTTAATGTCTAATTTTGTATTTTCTGATGCCCCTGATGATGTGTTAAACTTGTTTCTTAACTTTTAATGTGAATGATTTAATAATAATTTAATATTCTTTTTCTTATTTATACGCACTGAATTATAAATAATTAAGATATTAATTATTATAGTGAAATATTTTCATCATGTTGCATGTTCCGATGTTTTATTTCTTTCGAATATAAATTTATGGTACAATTTTTTTTGATCACACATGATTTCAGTCTTTTTGCTTTTTTACCAATCTCATCCCTGTTAATAGCAAATTATAATTGAGTAAATGTAGTTATATTTAAGTAAAATGTTTAAGGATTCCTGGCCATATCTCAAATTTCATAATTTTTTTAAAAATAAAAATTAGGTGATCATTATTTACCTCAGAAATGTGGTGATAGTGAATTACCCCGGGTCACCCTATAATCTAATAAAACAAGATATATATCTCTACCTTCTTTATCTGCTTTATTTAACCCAGGAGCAAGCATGCAGGGTGTGACATACCCGCGCCCATCTTTTGTTCTTTCTATTTCCCAACCCCTTGTTTAAAAGTGGATGAGCCTCTGTATAGCTGAATTTAAGGTCATGCCCTTGGAAGGCCAGGTCGGCAGGCAAATTCTAAAAATACAAATTCCAGTATTTTGTGTTTCAGGTATATTATACACATTGCGCCCATCTTTGCCACTTAGATTTTTTCCATCATGGCAGTCGGACGCCTTACAAGTATGGCACGTTATCTCATGTACGACAAAAAAATGAAACATTTGAGAACTTTGCTTGATATAGTTTCGACGGATGAAGAAAGTTTATTTGATAACGAAGAAGAAATTGATTATGATGAAGAAAGTTTATTTGATGATGATGAAGAATATAATAGTAATCTTGATTCATCAACAGACAGTGACACAGGTATTGAAGTAGATTTAGATTAGTCAAATGAAAATGATTTTTATGTTCAACGAGATAAAATAACAAAATGGAAAAAAGAGAAATTTCAAACTGATGTACGAGTTTCTGCTGAAAGTATAATAATAAAACTTCCTGGAAACGCAGCTATTTCAAGAGATGTTAGTACACTCCTAGAATGTTGGAAACTTCTGATGTCTGATGAAATGGTGAAAGATTTAGTGAACTGTACTAACATTTACATTGAATCGATTTCAGATCGTTTTTCATGAGATGCGAAATCTATAACAGAAGCTGAAATGAAAGCGTTTATAGACTTATATATTTGTGGTGTTCACAAATTGTCTCGTGTGAACATTTCTGACCTTTGGGCTACAGACTGCACAGGAATTGAAATATTCTTCTTAGTGCACTTCTATGTCATCCAAACGTTTTCTTTTTCTATACAGATGCATCCGTTTTGATGACATTCGTGATCGTCAGAGCAGAAAAGATATTGACAATTAACTCCAATAAGAGAATTTTTTGAAAAATTTGTTTATAATTTCCAGAAATGTTATAACGTAGGAGATTACGTGATGATAGATTCAAAAAAGTATAAAAGAAAAATTGAACCCAGAAAAAGAAATGGAAGCCCATAATAAGAAGGCAAAAACAGTTTACAAAAGGTGTGCTGAATGCCCAAAGAAGAAGGACCGCAAAACACAATATATTTTTCAAAAATGTCAAAAATATATATGGATGGAGCATATGGCTTCAGTCTGTAGAAAATGCACGAATTAATTGCAAGTAGCCTTTCTTCTCATTAAAAATGTTATTAGATATATTTTCTACTTTAATTTAGTTATAAAAATTATTTTGCTTACCATTTATGATTGTAAGGAGCGATGAAAAACATTTGGGTATGAGATACCCTGCGCGCCTACTCCCGTGGGTTTTTTCCGTGCGCCTTCTCCCGGGTTAAACTTCGTTTTAAAGTTTGAATTGCTCTTTCTACTTGGCCATTAGATCGGCTAAAATATGGAGAAGATGTATTATGTTCTATTCCCCATTCTTTAAGGGCAAACAAATCAAAAGGTGTACCTCCATCACTAATTACTACTTCAGGAATCCCATTCCTTGCAAAAATTAATTTCATACAGTTAATAACAGAAAATGCATTAATACTATTCATTTGTTGTAACTCGATATACTTCAAAAAATAATCAATAATAAGTAAATAATGATTACCTCTTAATTAAAAAAAATCACAACCTACTTTTTCCCAGGGTCTAATCGGGTATTGGATGATTTATTAAACACTCTTTATTATTATTTCTCTGATATTCTTGACACAAGTCACATTTTCTTATAAAATTGTCAACATCATTATTTATACCTGGCCAATAGAAATATTCTTTGGCTTTAATTTTACAAGAAACAATACCTCTATGTGATGTATGAATCTTTTCAAGAACTTCAGTTTTGGATTCATTAGGAACAACTAAACGAGAACCTCTACATATTAACCCTTCTTTAGTTAAATCAAGTTCATCTTTACAGTGCCAAAATTGTTTCGCATATTTTCTCGTATTTATTTTACAAGGCCATCCATTTTTTATATGATAAACTAAATCATCTAATTCAGGATTATCTTTAGTTAATTTAGCTAATTCTTCCCACCTGAATTCTCCCAGCTAAACGACATAAGTCAGCAGGTTATTCATAAACATTATCATCATTAAAAATTTTGTCATTTAATTGAGCTCTAGAAAGGGTATCAGCTACAATTAATTCTTTACCTGGAACATAAATTAATATTATATTTATTTAGCCTTAAAAACTTACACTGTAAACGGGGAGATATAGAATCGTATGGTTTTTTGTTTAGGCCTAACAAAGGTTTACGATCAGTTTCTACAATTTTGTTTTGTGCTTTTTTCTACAGTGCTATTTTACTACGCTTTATTTTACTATTAATTAAATTAAATTATTTCCTTTGTACAAGTATTAATTTTAAAATACTAGTTTATACTAATTAATATAAAATCTGGTAAAAATAACTTATATAAAGAAATACACTAAAACATTAAAAATAATAAAACTGTAACAACTTTCGTAAATTGCAAAAAAAAAAAAGGAAAAAATACGAACAAAGTATCTGTTAGTAGCAAGCCTTTTTTACTGCAAAGTAAGCTTTTTTCATTATGTTAGTTAATTTTTGAATTATATAAAAAAAAAAACTATAAATTTATAATATTCAAACTATACCAAATGCGACTGATCTAGGAATTGAAGTGCTGTCTTCTACAAACTCGAGATGCATGATGAGATAAATTTATCCCACTTTTTCTCAACTATAATAATTGATGAGAAAACTAACTTTTTGAAGACTAATTTTGATTTTAATACGTTCATTGAATATAAAGAATTTATTTTGCATCAAAAATTAATTCTGCAAATTATTTTGTTGAACTACAAATGAAAATGAATTTCATTATCAAAAAAGTTGTGAATTTAAACTAATTTTTAAGATATTCTTATTAATTTTCAATAGTACTGTAATTTTTAAAAAAAAATATAAGAAAAATTCGAATATCCATTGAAAAATTTTATGCAATAAAATAACAAGAGCAAGTTTTTTAAAAGACTTAAAGAAGGTGGGATCTTCTGGGCCATTCCACATAACATTGGAAATAAAGTGTAAAAAAAATTAAAAGAAACCACTCAACTTTATTTTCTATGTGTTGTATATAGATTGAAGTTTACAAATTAGAATCTGGCAACACCTGGTTAACTATTTTCATTTTATGTGAAGACCTGTTTCAAGAGCACATGTTCTGATGAATTTTTCTGAGCTTTGAATCAATTTTAAACATATGTATTTTACTAAGTTTTAGCATGTTTCTACTGAATAATTATATTTTTTTTGATAGATTTATGCTACAAAACAAATATAAAAGTATTATTTTAGAATTTACATTGAAAATAAATGAGAGGTTAACTTTTATAGTCAATAATTTTTTTGTAATGTGAATCACAAAAAGTTCATTTTTGCTAATGTTTAACTTTTTATAGCTGTAAATTTTAAAAAATTGTTACCGTTTCTCCTACTTATTTATAGTACTAAAAAAATAGGCCAATTTTATTTTTTTAAAAATAATTTATTTGGAAATAAAGACATCTTATTTTGTAATGCGAGTCACATGTAATGTGAGTCACAGCTAGTGTTGCTTGATAAGTATTCTTAATGGCATTTTAATGTATGCTAATATTATATTTTGGGTCAATGGGTTTTTTTTATGTATATATACAAACCCGTATATGATTAGTTACTAACTCTGAATATAATTAACTAGTGTATATTCATTTTTATGGGTAGTTTTTTAATTACGTCATCAGCAACTTTGGGGTCAAGGGATTTCTATTATATACTCATATATATATAATTATGGCACCAACGAGGAGGAAGTTTGAAAAACGTGTTTATTCAAGTGAAAAAACTTAAATGTTTGGTAGTTAATGCTGCAGATTTTCTACAAGCTGCTAAAATGGCTGGAGTCAACATTCATGTTCAGGAAATTACTGAAGCAAATATCAATGAAAGAAATTCAGCACTTAATATGCAATAGGTTTGGGACAATTCACCATTATTACAAGGTATCAAAATACCACTGTATTAAGTTGAAAAAAAAAACCTGAGGGATTTTTGTTATCTTCTGATAGCAAAATACCTCTTCAACCATTATCCAATATTAAACATAATTATTGGTATGAAATTGAATATGATGGTGTATTGTACCCAGGAAAAATTGCCAATTGCATCAATGGAGAATTTGTAATAACTACAATACAACCTAAAGGCTAACACTGGAAATGGCCGGAAAAGGAAGATAAAATATTTTATCTTTGATTCAGAATATAATATCTGATTTTATTTAATGTTAGTAGCTAGTTTAAACCAACTTCTAAAAACATGGTTCTTGAAAAGAAATTTGGCTCTCTAAAGAAATCTTAATCGTTGTATTGCTAATCTTTGGCTCTTTTGTCGAATGAGTTTGCCGACCACTGGCCTAGAGTAAGCACAGTTACAATTTGTATTTTTATCTGAGCTTTCTTCTAATTTGTATCCCGCACACAATGTCTTCAATAAAAGTTAATAAAATAATCACCACAGTAAACTCTAAGTAATTCTTTGTGATCATCAACAGTTTTCTTCCTTTCGAGAAAATAAAGTAAAATGATGAAAGTTATCTTTTTCTCGTTCCATATGAAAATCAACATTATGCAAACAGCCTTAAATGAAATTATGTGCAACTTGCATCAAAAGTAAGGTTAAAGAATCAGAAAACATCAAATAAAATAAATCGAGTGACTGACAGAAATCGCTGAATAAGGTTGTTAAACTATCTGTTTGTGAAAATTATTTTTGCATCTATGTATCTAACAAAAAGAAATTTTATTAAATAATTATTTTGGAAGCATTTTTAATTTTCGGCTTGCTTCAAATTCATGTAACTATCCAAATTCAGCAATGTAAAATGCTAGCAATTATGCCAACAATCAAGCCAAAGGCCTGTCACATTGGCAAGCAAACTGTACTGTGAAGTAGATTGATATCATTTTTTGAGTGTTTTGTAAATTACTGAAGAAAAATTAACTAACTTTAATTATTACTAATTAGCTTGTAATTTTCTTTAATAACCGAATATAGCCAAGATCTGTCTTCAGAATATGGTCATTGTAAGCAAATTCTTCAACAATGTTCCGATATTGAGTACCGGTTTAACAGCTATGTGTGACAGTTTGTCAAGGTCTGTCTGAATGTGACAATTACATGTGTACAATGTACATGTTTAGGCTCTATATTAAGGATTTTAAGAAAATACAAATGGGGTCAAATCATGGTCACGTGACAGTTACAAAATGACCGCGCCAACCAAAATTTGACGGTTCTGCGCATCTTTCTAGGACCTGCCCGTAACGTTTATTAACTTCACTACGATTGGGTGACGGTTTTCAAGAACAGAATTGATATTTATTGATATGCTTATGATTTTTTAATTAGAGCAATGAAATTTGTGTGGTTTTTATTATTTATTACTTCTGATTTATAAGTTAAGATATATTGAATTCCGCTTTATTTAATATCATTCTCTGATGTATTAAATATTTTTCCAGTAATATCAAACAAGAATCAATTTGTTTATATAATTAGAGTTTGTCTAATATACATTAACCATTTAAGAGTTGATGATAAACTTTAAGTAAATTTATTAGCAGAATACTTTTTAAAAATTAGTTAACTTTGCTTTATTATTATTGGTTTGTTATTTTGAAACCACCATTGTCACCTGATAATTTTATCTAATCAAGACAGAATACATCTGCTGATGGAAATAAATTTTTATCTGTAATCTCACTAAGAGATTTTTGCAAAAACAGAGTGCAATTCTGTCTTGGTATGCTCATGGTAAAATTCTAATAAACTGAAACTATAAATCATAATCAGATGCAGTGTTCAATCTGACAACAGTAAGCAGTGAAATTTTTTTCCTAAAATAAATTTGGTAGTTTTATGGAACAATTTTTATATTTTATTTCAATGTTACTGAAATTTTATAAGGTGTTCTTCATAATTAGCATGTATTAAATTTTAATATATGCACTTTCCAACATAATAAAAGTTTTTTTCCAAGTTGTGTACTTTTTCCTTTAGATCTTGAACTTAATATTTTACTCTGACTGAATTCATGAGTATAGGTTAAATTTGTCATGTATTATATATTACTGAAAACGAGTAATGAACTTTAAACATAAAAAATAATAAATTTTTTAACTTGATTTATTGATTTATAATGACGTACAATTGCATTCTATCTTAAGAATTATTGTAAAATTTCTATTGAAAAGAAAATTATTAGTGTCTTAGCCTTTCAGCACATGCACTCATTTTTGGAACGTTAGCACACGCGGGGTCATTTTGATCCTAAATTGTTAGACACTTACTCCTTATTTCATTGGCTATTTGTACAAAAATAAAATATGGTCAATGTATAAGAACATTTTTTGTACAAATAACTTGTATTTAAGTTGCATTAAATTAATAACTTGTGATTTTTAATACGAGAAAGGAAAGTTGAACTTGTATCTGTTATTCCATATCTTTTCTGTATTCTTTTCTTCTATGCCTGCGCACATTCGTGCACTGTCATAGCCATAACATTAAATGAATTTGAAACGCTGGCACACATACGGGTCAATTTGACCCCCAAACCCCCAGTAAAAAGGGAAAAATCCCATTTCACCAGTTACTGCTGCTCTTATCACCTTCTAGCTCTCCTATGAAGGTACAGGAAGTGACAGGGGCAATCTTTTAGAAATTCCTAGAATTTTTTAAAAGAAAAAGGTGGGATCAAAAAGACCCCATTTATGTGCTGCTGGTTAAAATAAGAACATGGAATATTTTGCGACTGCAATTTGCATAAAAAGTTTTAACAGATGTTTAAAACTTGTTTTTTTTACATGATATGAAGGCATAAATATTTTTTTTCTGTATCTGTGTAAATTATTTATGCAGACAGAAAATGTAACACCATGATTTATATTGATCAATTATAACTTATCAAATTTTACCTGTAGAAATCTTTCCAGAAGAAAATCACAAATTGAAATGTATAATTTTTATTTATAATAGAAATGGAGAAATAGAATGAATTCTACCATGAATTTCCTACTGATTAAAATAGATACTTCTGTATATTTTGGTATTGAGTACTAATTAACTTCTACCCATGTAGAAGATATGGTAAATGAAACAATTTTCTGTATTTTGAACCAAAATTAATACAAGTATCTGGGACATTTCAAATTATGTTAATTAAAACAAAGAAAGGCTATTTCGATCATCAAACATTTGTAATTTTTCAGTGCATTGTAACAAGAATTAGCTTTCAAATATGACTTTATTTTTGTGTGTCAGTGAAATATGAGAAATCTTTTCCTTGATATAATATTGCAATGCATGCATTATTTAAAATGTTAAATTCTGTATTCAAATATATTTTGACTGCTGTGGATTACAAAATGTATTTTCTTGTTGCTTTGTTACTGTTGTAATTAAAGCATTTACTTCATAGCAAAAATTATCCTTTTGGGCTTTTTACCAGTACTTTGGATTTTAATATTAAGAAATCTCCAGTAAATTATTTTATTGCATTAACATCAAAAGCAGGGATGTGTATGAAAATAACACTTGGATAGATCTTGATTAAAAGAAAGTAAAAATTGCTCTGAAAGATCTTTTCAGACATTTTTTAAAATTCAAAGTACTACTCCATGGATCACATATGAAGTTATTGTTTTACTACATACACATAATCATGAAATTAAAAGCAAATTACTTCATAATTTGGAGGCTACATGGAAAGAAAAAAAAAGGACATAATGAAAGTTTTTTTGTAAAAATTAGTTTAAGATTTTGTAAAATTAGTTTTTAACTTTTTTCTTGACCAGTTAAAAAAATAACATCATAATTTAAATGAAAAAAGCAAATGCTCTATACCTCTGATTATGTTAAATAAATAAATAAAAAAGTTATAAATTGAAAAAATGGTAATGAGGAAACCATTAACATCTTGGAGGGAAAAAAGTATTCTGCACTAACATAAAAGATTTCCCTCCTATCGTATGTTATTAAAGAAATTATCTCCATTTGTAAAGAAAGAGACCTATTTTGATTAACTGTTTTTGCAAAGGAAATTTGGCATTTATTTTCACTCATATAGCACTAGACGAGATTGAAAATGATTCACACCAATGAACCACTAAGCTACTTAAACAATTATGTTGTGTTTGTACTTTTAAAAAATGCATCTTGCATACAAAAATAGAAAAACAAATAAAAGGACAAGTTCAAAATTTTGGTATTTAAAATTATCAAAAAATTAAGCTAATTTTTTTTTTCTTGATCGGTTAAAAAAGTAGTGCAGTAATTTGAATGAAAAAAGCAAGTATTCTATAATACTGTTTCTGTCAAAATTGACATTTTAAAAAAGAATTAAGTAATATGGAAAGATGGTTATATGAAAAAACAGCTGTTTGGAGGTAAAGTATTTTGTGCTTACAGAAATGTCTTATTTCACACCTATAGAAATTATCTCCATTTGTAAATAAAGAGCCCTCTATTTATTAACAGTTTACTAGTGCTCTCTAACACTCTTTACTAGTGCTTTGGTTTTTAATATTAAGAACGCTTCAGTATATTATTTCATTGCATACACATCAAAAGCCGGATGTGTGAAAATAACACTTCAGTAGACGTTGATTAAAGAAAGTAAAATTTGCTCTGAAAAATCATTTCAGATATCTTTTAAAATTTAAAGTACAATTCCATGTATTATATATTTCACCTTACTACATAAACATAATCATGTAGTTAAAAAGCAAAATACTTTATAATTTGATTCTACATTGAAAAATAGGACATATTGGAAATTTTTAGTATTTCACCCAAAAATTATTTCGGTTAATATAACCTATTCCTTGATCAGTTAAAAAAATAACACGGTAATTTGAATGAAAAAAAGCAAGTATTCTATAATACTGTTTATGTCAAATGAGACATTTTTTTAAAAAAACTAAGTAATATTGAAAGATGGTAATGAGAAAACCGTAGTATTTTGAAGGTAAAGTATTTTGCACTTAACAGAAATGAAAGTAGGGTGGATGCTCCACTTTTGGCCACATTGGATCTGTTTTTCCAGTAATTAACCAGTAATTTCAAATTAACCAATAAGAAGCATTCTAACACTTGAGACAATCCTTATTTTACTATTTTCAATCTGATTGGTTTATTTTTCTCAAACATGTGGCTTGTAAAAAAATTAAATGCATGGTCATGTATTGTATGCTCACAACTGTTAAGGTTTTTCTTAAAAACATCTCCATTTTGAATGTTTATCTCACATTCATGTTAGAAAATTACAACTTGAGTAACCTGACTCGAGTGATGAGGAATATTCTTTTATGTGCATGGATTGCTCTAATTTTAAAAATGATTCTGATGAATTTGATTAATGTTAAATTTAAAAGTTATAAAAATATATATTTGTGGATATTTTTAGTGAGTATAATAGTGTAAATTCTAGATTTGTAAGATTAAAAAAAAAAAAAAAAACCTATACTTTAAATTTTTGCAATGTAAGTTTATTCCTCTTCCCATTTTTTGTTTCATATTTTATCAACCAAATTAAATTGTTTTCTGCATTCCTGTTTCTTTTCCTTTAAAATTGAAATCTGCAGCTAAAATCAGCTTGGGTAAATTTTATTACATATCTTTATAAATTCATAAAAAAAAAAATCACATTTAAAATAACAGAAAATAATGAACTAAAATACCTATTGCATAGAAATGATTTATTTTTGCTGAAAATTCATTAAAATATCTGTTAAAAATATAATATAGAAAAGTGATATATATATAGAAGTAGCCAAAGTGGTGCAAGGTGGCCCAAACTGGTGCAAATTGGGTTAATTTATTTAAAAATTCTTAACTGAAAAGCTAAAATATTCTTCAGAAAAATTTTATAACTAGTAGAAAGCCAATAAAATTTGCTAAAGAATAGTATAAGTATGATTTAATATGCTTTAAACATTCATCCACTGTGAAATTTCCATTTCAAATTTTCTCTTAATGTAGCCATAACTAAGAGCATCTACCCTACTTATCAGCATCTAACACTTTTAATATTTTTTTTATTTGTTATGTACATAAATAAAATGTAACTCAATAATAACTGAAATGCACCAATTATAATTTAACTTATAGAGGCCATTAAAAAAGACAATTTTAAATTTTTATAATTTTTATTTACATTTTTGAAGAAAAACATAATAGCTACTTCAAAGTGGAGAAATACAGTACATACAATTAATATGGTGTAAATTGAAAATACTTAAGCAAATGGAAGTTTTAATATATCCTATCCAGAACTCTAAAGTCGCTTCCAGACTTTTATAAATATGCCCCGAGAAGCAACAAACGTACATGTATTCGTTCTCGTAGCATACGTGCGTGAGCAGCGCCACCTAGGATCTTGCATCGCACGCTTGTTTAGATGTTTATCGTTCGTTGCCGCTCAGTGTATGCGATGAACATGGCTTCAAAGCAAAATGAAATGAAAATTGTTGCAATTACCTCATGTATTGTGCGATTTTAAAAAAAAAGAAAAACTGGTGGATTACTATATTGCAACAAAGTCGGGATGTCAGTACATTATTAAATGACCTATGATTTCAAGAGTCATCAAGTCAATTTATATATTTTGTCCAATATTTATATATACAGCTTTTTGAGTTGGGTATTCTAGTAGGTTATTCTGACTTTCATTCCTCAATTGATACAAATTATGAAACTCAATGATGAGAACACTCAATTATGAAAATAATGTAGATGAAACAAATTATACTAAATGTAATGAAGTAATTTTGAATGAGTCATAATTTAAAAATAAATGGCATTATCATCTAAGAAAAACTGACAAACATAATTATGTGTTGGTGGGAATTTTTTTTTTTTTTTTTGTCAAATGGACTTTATCTTAGTCCTTTAAGCATGAAAAATATCTATTTTTCAACCTGAACTTTAATGCTATTACTATACATCACTCTATGTCAACAAATGATTCATTTTTATCATTTGATACTGAATTAGATTTGCATACCCATTTTGATCTGTGTGGCGTAAAATGGGTATAGAAAACATGCATTTAAAAACTATCTCCATGCAAAACACACATTTATAAAATTACTTCTGAAACATTTTTTTTCTCAACAGCTGCAATGTGTAGATAAAACAAACAAAACTTTAATAAACAATATTTTAACAAAACCATTTAAGTGAAAATCTCAAAGTAGTGGATTTAAAACCCATTTTAACCCCAAAAACCCTAGTATATTTTTTGTGAATGATAGTGTTATCTCAGAAGCTTTACCATAAATTGTTCACCACAGAAATTGAAAGCTTTTTCCACTTAGAATTTAAAAAAATATATAAAGCTCTAATATTATATTATGAATTTGATTGAATAAAATTTGTCTTTTTATGCAATTTGTTTTATTTTTTATCTAGTACAATTAGTGATTTAAAATACACATCTATTTATTTTTAAGAGTAAATACCTTGTGTATTTATCTGGTTAAATATGCAAAATAGGTATTTATTTTTCAATTAAACTCTATTCATATAAAATATATGCACTGGTGTGAAATATGATATTGTTATATAATAAAATATATATACAATATATAATTGGGCAAAAGGCAAGGTAAAAAAAGTGAAACTAGAAATATTTTAACCCGTTTACAACTTTTAAAATTCTATAAAAGCTAAAAATGTTAATCAGAAAAAACAAATGTAATAGTATATAATGCATCTGAAATGTCATTTTTTTTAAAAATTTACGATGAGTAAATGAAAAATAATGTATTTGCTGCTTTTTAGAAAAAATTATTGTAAGTAAAATATATTTAAAAAAAAAATTAAAATGTTATCTTTGGTTTCAAGATGAGTAATAGCTGATAATGGAAACTAAAATGAAAGATTCAATTATTTATAATTCTTTTCGCATAAATTTTAATCAAGGAACCAGGCATTTCTGTTGGAAAAATTAGCAGATGTTTCAGTTCTAACATCTTTTAAAAGTGTTAGTGAACATGGACTTCTTGTTGTTGAAACTGTTATATTATTTGAAGATATTACTAGACACACACACATTTTACTGGCTAGGTGCAGTTCATTTCGATAATAAACCTGAATACTTAAATTTGGCATGTTAGTACTCATGTTTTTTTAAAAACTTTTTTCAGCATAAAATTTACAGTTATATTAATACACGAGAAATGAGTGACTAACTCTTCACTAAATCAAAATAAGAGTGGCTGACTTGTAGTATGGCAATGTAAATAAATTAAGAATCGGAAGCTTCACTGCTGGCTGTCTATGCAAAATCAGCAGTGTTAAAAATTTTTATTCCATTGTAAGTGCTTCAAACCAGAAAAAGTAAATTATCCTCTGATCCTGTTTAAGTTCTAGGATATTTTATTCTCAGCTCTAATAGCAATTGTTTTTTTTTAAATAAAAGTTTGGTAAAAATTTTAATTACAAAACTATGTATTATTTACATATATATATATATATATATATATACAGATTTTATATACGTTTCATTTTGAATCACCATTAACTTTTTTGAAAAATATTCAGTTTTAGGGTATTTATAAATTTGTTTTTGAATCGCCATTCACAAAGACTTTTTATAACAAAATACCCCCAATTTTTAAGTTTATAAATTTTATATCACCATTTACAAATGCTTATCTTTGCAAAATATTCAGTTTTGGGGTATTTATAAATTGTATGTCTTTCATTTTGAATCACCATTCACATGTTTTTTGTTAGAAAATACCCAGTGTTTAGACATTTAACCAAAACATATTCATCTTTGCACTGGGTATTTTCCCACTCTACACCACTAAGTAAAATATAGATTCATAAGGTGCCTTTTAAAAAATGAATATGCAATAAGAAATTTTTTAACAATTCATTCAAGTTTAGAAGAGCAAAAATTTAAGATTTGGATGAAATTAAAAATAGGTACATTTCAAGACCTCAATTACACTATCAGAAAAGTATGTATTGTTAATTGTAATGCATGGCATGCATACACCTGAAATAATTGATGTATATAAACAAATTGTATATCTGTAATAAGCTAAAATCATTATTACACAGAAAACAATGAGGCCAATTTTTAATTAATATATACATAGGTTTTATTTCTTCTAAAAAACCAATGTATGCAGATGAAGTGAAGGATGAGAATAAATTTATTCAAAGAAAATTAATGTTTTATTAAACAGGTTTCATTCATTCGATAACATAATTCCCACCAGACCATCATATAATCCCATGTCTTCTTGATACAATATATTATTTTTTTCATGGTCAATTGTGCTTGTCCAATTTATTGGCCTTTTTTTTAAAAAAAATAAAGACTTCCTCTTTTTGAGGATCTTGGTATCTCTCTCTTTTTGTGGAGGGGACTTCAGGAGTTTCTGTAGATGCAGGCACACACAAACATTGCACTGCTCTGGAGTTGTTGTGTCATATGCAGCACCTCTTCTAACAGATACTTTTCTTCTGTTGGGACTACATCCAACTGCTCTACTGCAGAGTGTCGGTAAATTCCACAGTATCCTACAAAAATTTAAATGAATTTAATACCTTAAGGCTGGCTGTCTTTGCAAAAAGATAAAACGAAGGGCTCCACCGAACTCATAGTATGGAGTAGAAAAAATTTGCTAAAGATTACAAAATTTCATATGATTGTTACAGAAATATTCTTCTAGAATTAGTTGAAAGTCGTTTCTCTATAAAAATGATGCAAAGGTCAAAATAAATACTCAAAGAGGGATGTAATTAATAATTCAAAACCCATATTTCTTTTTGGAAAAAAACATTTAACTACTTTGAAACTTTGTGGCGATCTACAAAGTACCCTGTTCCACAATATATTGCATTATTTTGTTTGCATTGCTACTTCATTACAATTATAAACCGAATAAATACATGGAAATCGTTAAAATACTCTTTTTGTTTGCTAGGAGGCGCTGTGAAGAAGTGAAATTTTCAGGCTTTCTCTAGTTTCCAACTTAAAATATAGAAACCCTGTTTAACTGCATGGGGTCAAGCTGAAATGGGACTTGCGTTTTTGTGGGATGTGTATGCTTGAGGGTAATTGATCCTGGTTCCATCGCTGTAAAAAAGGGCTTCGTGTGTCTCCACACCTCAGCACGATTTTTTTGCTATTGCAATAATATTTGTTAGATAATTCCGATATGTAATTAATAACTCTTACGCAGTTATATAATTAGGATCTAAGGTAATTTTAGTTTTTCCTGTTGATGTGACTTCCAAATAAAAACTGAGCTAGTTCCAATCCGTTGCACACTCACATAATGCTGTAATTCATTTTGGAAAAATGTTGCATCGCAATTTTCTTAGGATGTTAACAATTTCGTTACTTCTTATTCAACAAATATTGCATCCAATTTCAATTCAATAAACATTACTTGTAACTTCATTACTTAGGGTAGTAACAATTGCGATAGACTCCCAGTCATCAAAAATTAGCGTGATGAAACAGTTTTCCCTCATTTTGGAAAGATTTCTTTGGTAGTAAGACACTTAGAATAAGATACTTACAGGAGTGACATATTCTCTGAAATTCAATAGGGGATGGGAGGATCGATGGAATGTCGCGTATGTAAGGTAATATGGTTGGGAAAACAGTTTAAAATGCACACTTTTATTGGTGCATAAAAAGTAAATATTAGAAAAATTATTTCCTACCTTTTAATTTATATTCATAATTAAAAATCAATTTTTAATTTTTCATCAATTTTTTCTGCAATTTCTACCAGTGAGCCACTCATGTGGAATAAAAATTTGATTTAGTCGATTATCCGATTATTAATTTTTAAAATATTAAAACAGTGTATTGTCATCAAGACTACAGAAATTAACAAACTTTTAAATCTCTGAATCCAGCCATAGGTTAAAAGGCCGAAGCTAGTATGATTGGTACGTACATCTGAAATTGGAATGCCAGTTCATATATATCCCTGGTCATCTGATTCCGTTAGATGAATGCAAGAT
>BGPR01033777.1:0-16622 GCA_013235015.1 Araneus ventricosus | reverse complement strand
TTTTTTAAAATCCCTACTACTTTTTCAAATATTAATATTTTTGCTTCAAATTTTATTGTAGATTCGCTGAAATATATTACACAAAACTGAGCATGGATTTTAAGGTGTATCTCATAATAGTCGCTTAAATATAAATATTTTACTGAATTATATTGCTACAAAGCTATAAAGTCGTTTCCCTGAGATGCTAATCTTGGCGACAAATTTGCCGACTTGGGGCAAAGTTGGCGACAAAAGGAATTTCCTAGAAGGACCTCGAACTTTCAACCTATTTCTACAGGTTTCATGAACTTTCTAGAGATTACGTCACTTCCTGTTGAAAAGTATAAAGGCAAGCTCTCAAGCCAAGAGTGAGTTGGATTTTGATCAGCAAGCAAGCTGGTGAGCTAACAAGAAACCTGAGCGCTGTGTTGAGATTTATTAGTAGTCTCTGTCGTGAATTTTTACTAGTGCTGTGTTAATACTTGTGCTACGTTTATTTGCTTGGAATATTTGTAAAATAAAGAGCTTTATTTTTTAAATCCTGCTTATTGGATTGCATTCGCGTACACCCACAAGACAATTTGGTTACAGTATGATGAAAAATGAGGCAATTTAGCAGTACCCCATTTTATATCTAAGCAACTGAATGCTTACTGCATGCACAGTTTTGTCATATACATAACGATAAACGTGTACAAAAAAATTTGAAAGCTCTATCTTAAAAAGGAAAAAAGCCTTACCATTTCGAAAACATGGAAGTGCAGAAAAGTCCGACATGGAGAAAAAGCCATTCAAAATTGTCATTTGCGCATGTTTTTGATTAGTCATCGCAAATAAAAATCTAAATAACTTCTGGAATATTAAAGGTACATATTTGAAATTTTGATGCAATAAGTAGAACGATAAGAGCAACGAAATAGGCCAATAAAATAAAAATTGTTATTTTGGCCATTTTTTGGGTAATTTTTTATATATATATTATACCATTAAAACTCAAATAACATTTTCATCATATACACTTATTAAACCCTCATTTAAAATTAAATATAAAAAAACAATATAACCTAATATTATTCACACAATGAAATACAGAAAGATAATAAGATTAAAAACTATTACTATGAAAAAGACAACCCAGAAATAGAATTCCAACAATCAAATGCCAGTCGACCTTAGGAATCGATTATGTCACATTATTTCGAAATTTATAGGCGCCAACCTTCTGTGAGGGCCAATTGTTGGAAAAAGACAACAAATATAGGAGTAAATCTCCAAAATATATTAAGAAAAGAACAAGAAAATTAACTAAATGATTAATATATATATATAACAGTCGAGTTTCTTCATTATGGGGAAAAAACAAAAACAGAAAGCCTTTTTGTAGCTACTATCTACAAAATAAAAATTGTTATTTTGGGTAACGTGTCCCCTTAATTTTTATCTAGCATATTTCATTACTACATAAAACCTGAAGAATTTTAAACATAGAAAATGACATGACATACTCATAAGCGTTACATTTTCCACAAAGACACCGAGGATTCTGCAAAAACGATCCTTGAATAAGAAGCACTTGCATTTCTCAATCAAAACAGGCACATGGCAAAATGTTTCAAAAGAAGAAGAAATATACAGGGGGAAGCACAAAGTCTTTTCTTGATCACCAAACATCAGCATGAAATAACCACCACCGCCGAAGAAAGCAATGCAAAATATTTATCAATGCATAGTTCTTTAAGCATGTCTTAAGCACACGGAGAGCTATAATACACTGTTTTCGTCAGCAAGTGCACAATGCCACTCACCAAAAAAGTTTGTTGCACGTGACCGGTCAGACAAGATGACGGAAATCGTGGGCTGTATTCAACCGGCTTGAAAATACACACAATGCTGACAGAAAATAGTCAGCAGTGATAATTCAAACCAATTGGGTGCGACTTTGACGGTGACGTAATTCGCCCCAACGATGACCAAAATCCTGTCTGACCGGTTGTCTTAATGCGTCACGTGCTACAAACTTTTTTGGTAAGTGGCACTGCGCTCATGCTGACGAAAACAGATACAATAACTTTCCATCTGATATACGCTTTATCATCATATAGATGTCACAATTAGTCCAAAAATGTAAACAGCGAATCTTTATTTCAATATATGTTTGTTATATTTACATCCTGTTTCGAAGCAGTACGAGGGCTATTTTTGGACAGACCTCATGGTTTTGAAACATGGTCAGATGACAACCCAGATAGCAAAGAAAGCTTGTCTAAAAAGTTTTGGAAACCTTGTGGTCAGCAAGGTTAAAGGATTGTCACAAAGGTTTCCATGACAAGGGTTGAACCTTTCGGCAAGGTAGCGGAAAAGTTCGCTAGTCAACAAGAAACAAGGTTTTCTGTAAGGTTTATAGTAAGATTTCCCCAAGCTTTCATTACAAGCTTGTTTCAGGACTTTCAAAAGGTTGTTAAGCCCTCCTTCGGCAGACAAAATAGAAACCCCCTTCCGAGGCCGTACTCCTACAGAGGAGTCCAACCTCCTATTTTATTCCCCTTCTTTTGACGCCATAGTCCAACTTCGAGTTATCTGGAAAGTCAATTAATTAGATCAATTAGGAATCTTAATTAATCAAAGCTTATTAATTTCAATAATCTAATTTTTAATTTAACTTATTTACATGATTTCATTCCTCCGAGCCGGGGATCAAGCCCACGTTCATAGTGTTGGAAGGCAAACACAATAACCACTACACCGTACGGGACAGGTGGTTCATAAAAAGCTTCCCTACGCCAATTATCAATTTTGTGGGAATGGTTTCCAAAATGGTTTGCATGGACTTGTCATTCAAACCTTGTCGGTGAAGTGATTTATAAAAAGCTTTCCTATGTAACCTTGCGGCAATGGTTTCCGAAACGGTTTGCGCGAAAATGCTTTCGCGGACACCCTATGGAAAGTGAAATGGCAACCTTTCCACAACCTTCTTTGCTATTTGGGAAGGGCGACACCTGTGCCAGTACTTCCTCTCCAAATTTCTGCGTCGCTCCAGTGGGAGGACATTTGACCCTGACAAATTTAATGTGCACCAGTCCTGCTTACATGGTGGTACTTTGGTGGAATAGGGTTCCAAACCTGGAACCCTCCGATCCTGAAGCTAAGACCTTACCACCAGGCCACTGCAGCCCCCCAAACTGTGAATCAAAATTTAATTTTTAACAAAACAACATCGACAAGGCACGAAGCGCAATGTGTTCAGTGATTCCCAGAAACAAATCAGCCATTTATTTTAGAGGAGGGTCTGCTTTAGTTTAGTTTTATTAACATCCTGTTTTGAAGCAACTCAAAGGCTATTTTAGGATGGACCTCCTAATTTTGAGCTGTGGTCAGATGACAAGGACAACACCTGAGCTGGCACCTTCTTCTCATAACTTCTGTTCAAGAGGAGTTTAAACACTGTCATGGATGCTTGCCACACCAATTCATGATAATAAAGCATTGAAGACTAGGATAACATACACTATGCTACAAAGCAAACAGGGCCAGATTAAGACCTGTAGGGGCCCTTAGACAAGTCAGTGTTGGGGGCTCCCATTCCCTTTCCCACCCAATTCTCAAAATCATCCATTTTTTTTTTTATCGATTTTAATTTAATGTCTACATAAGAAGATTTTAAGTAACAAATGTTGCGACACACTGAAATCGCAAAACATTTCATTGTTGGTCACATCCAAAAGAGTTGGTTACAGTATCTGGTATATAAAAAAATGTATGTAATTTCAAACATAATGAGAAAAAATTACAATTTTTTTTTACACAATCTAAATATTCTAATACAAAGTTTGCAAGGGCTGTTGAATTGTTAGTCAGTCAGCCAACTGGAAAAAAAAAAACCAAAAATAAATTAAAATCTAAAAAAAAAAATGTAAATTTGAAAACATGAAAAAAAGTCCTAAGAGAATAATTTTCTGATATTTAAACGATTTTTGATTTTAATTTGAATATTTTACATGTTCAAGTATATTGCAAATCAAATGAAAGCACAAAATTAGATTACCCTGAAAATATCTCGAGGCTTCGGGGCCTCCCAACGTTGGAGGCAGTTGACTATTTGATGCTTTTTGCTGTGAAAACAAATGTTGGATAGCATGAAGCGAGAACTAAAATACTGCCTTCACATTCGTCAAGCTACGGAAAGGTTAACTTGTAGAAATTTGCCAAGATAATTGGTCTCATTATAAATTCAATTACGATATTTACATTTACCAAAAATAAACATACAATCAATCTAAGTAACTAATAAACATATATGTCTACGTTTTTGCACAATAAATTTTTGTAATGATGGAAAGACTTTGTGCTCCTCCTGTGTACAAATACATGGCAGCATACAACTTAGCGCAAGACAGAAAACTGCAGCTTTGAACACACAGAGCACATAAAGACACTCAGAGGCAGTGGAGGACAGCAAAATCATCCATCAGTTGAACACAACTGTTTAGTTACAGCCTATTTTTTTGGTGAGAATATATAAATTTAACTATGGTGATATAAATTTATGTACAATCTTCTAGCTAAATTTATGATGGTAGAGACAAATAAAATATAACTAGAATTTTTTGAGATAAATCCATCTGTTTCACTTACATGATAATATAATCAAAAAGTACTTATGAATGTTACATTATTTTTTGGCATTACAATCATTTTTAAATATATAATATCCAAGTGGTCAAGGGATTATTTTGGTTATTTTTAATTTTCAAAATTAACCTCGCAAGAAGTCAGGACTCCTTATAAATTACATTATTTTTCCTTCAAATAAGAAAGATAATAAAAAAAATGAAATTGCCACATAAAAGGTATTTTATTTTCATTAAGGTAAGAAAGAAGTTAACAGTTTCAAAAGTATCCAACTATGCAAAATCTATCATAACCATATACTCATCACAAAATCTATAGCGCAAGAAAGAAAAACGATACATAATCTGAGATTCTTTTTTTTGAAAATTATACCAGGGATCGTAATTAATATCTTAAACAAAATATCTGGACTATTTAAACCCTTTGCGGCGCAAGACATTAAATTTTTTGAAATATGATGAAAAAACATCATGAATGGGTTTAGTTTATTGTCTAGACATAGAATCTACAATTCTTTTTTTTTTTTTTTAACTTACTTCATTCCCTTGTGGGGTCATCCCCTCATATGAGAACCACCTTAGATACAGCCACCTTGATATACTCGAAACATATTGTTGAATCTTACAGAAAATCATAAATTGAAACTTCAAGAATATTTGAGAAAAATTTTCGAGTTAATTTGCAAAAATTGTAAACTTACAGAACTGAAAAAATTTCTTATCTCCGAGTTAAGGAATTTCCTATTCCGAAACGAAATTTCATAAGGCTGCTATATAGATTCTAAAAGGAGTACTATTAGCCCTATCCTAAACCTATTATTTTCCATTTAAAGATGAATTTAACAGTTGAGAAGCGAGTGAAATTAGGTGTGCCATCAGCTGGCACACTGCGCTGCAAAGGGTTAATAAAAAATTAAACTTGTTCACAAACCCAAAGCTGATTTGACTTATTAGACTAATGCACACAGCGGAGTAGCAATATCTGATAGGCAATGCTTATGCTTGATTGTTAGGAATACACAAAACAAATATTAAATAAATGAGCCTTGGAGATTTTTTGATTAGTTTAATATTTGGTAAGATGCACCGGAAAAAAGCATTTATAAAGTTGAAGTTGACCTTCTCTCATATTTTCTCTCAAATATAACATAAAGCAAACAAAGATGAATTATCTATACATAAACAAGACAATCTCATATGTATATACAGTAAAAATGTAATATATCTATTTACAGTAATATGAAAATATCTCAATCTAATATGACAATTTTTGAATTATTTTATTTTACTCAACACAGAATATTGAAAAATTAGCCACAATAATAAGCACGTTCTGTATAATGAAACTATATTTAAAATGATATCTTTTTAAAAATTTCATGAAACTCTTTCGATAGTCCTGAGATTAGTGAAAACATATTACTCCATTCAACTGTGATTCTATGATGAAGATTTCTATGCATTATCAACTTGAATTATTATGGGAATCTTTTTACCAACTTATAGTAGGGGATACAAATAGAAGAATGCTATTCTGAAATATCCCTCAATATATCATGCTATTTTTTTACATAAAATGTAACAGAGAAATGATATTTCCATGCTATTTCAATGATGTATTTACTATATTTTTCAAATTAGAGTGCTTAGAAAAATAAAAAAATATTTCAAATTCATTTCACACCATTTTTAGCAAATACTTAATTTTTATATTGAGGAAAAATGGATTTTGAAAGATAATCTCCTTTCAGAAATACTGAAATATATATGTTTGCTAAAATAATTTAGAAATATGCTTTACTAATTTAGTTGTATCGCTAAAAATTTTAAATACAGGGCGTTCATTAATTATTGTCGGGGTTTCCGTACCTCATAACTTTCGAATAAAAAATATTACGCAAAAACCGATTACGTATTCGTAAATTACAACTCAAAGAATTTTACGTGGCAACAATGCGATCTTAGCGCATTTGCAGTCTGGGTAATTATGACGTCATAAATAAAAATGGCGACCGTGCAAGAAAAAGCAATGTGTGTATTGTGGTTCTTCGAAACTAAATTTGGTTTGGGGGTTTGTCAAGAACATTGTGTACAAGACCCCTGTGCCCTCCCTTGATGAACTGAAGCGCAGAATTGTTACTGCGATCCAAAATGTTACCCCACAAATGCTGGAGAACACTTGGAGGGAAAACGAATTTCGTCTCGATGTGTTACGAGCCAAGAAGGGCAGCCATGTACGAATTCATTGATCTTTTTAATATCATTAATAAAATTCTTTGAGTTGTAATTTACGAATACGTAATCGGTTTTGCGTAATATTTTTTATTCGAAAGTTATGAGGTACGGAAACCCCGACAATAATTAATGAACACCCTGTATAATGATTCCTATTATTCCTAATAATTTCATAATAATCCATTCAATAAGAAATTCTATCAGAAGAATCTCTGCATGTAAACATGACAACACATTTTCCAGGTAAAGCAAAATGGAGTTAACTTTTAAGAAAACTTTAATCTTTGGTTTAAACTGAATTTAATTAGTAAGCACGAGTTGCTGAAACAAAGCTGTGCCTATAAAAGTGTAAGAAAAGTGAATAACAGAATTTTGAGACATTAGAATTGAAGAAAACTATGTAAATGGAAATTTAAATGCAAATATTTCGAAGTATTTTAATATATACATTTGTAATTTTTTAAAAATGATGAAATGTGTAATTTATTAGATTATATGATTTGCAGAATTTGTGCAACCAAATCAAATTTTTATCAGCCCATAGTGCTAATATCATAAAAGTGATATGACAGCTAATTATAAACAATTTTTTAAAAAACTTGAACAATCAATCCAATACAATAACATTATGTTTAACAAAAACGTTTTAACTTTACAACACATTGCACAGATCTAAGTCATTTGAAAACAATATCAATAACACATTTAAATTGGATTTTTAAATAAGAGAAGAAAAACCAACTAAATGTTATTAGCAATAGACTGAAAATTAAAGATGGAAATCTAAAAATTTGTTAAAATCATAATAAAATTTCTAAAAATACTACTTCACATATTTTTTTGTTTTTCAATCATATTGTTGAAATTTATCTCACACAGCAAAATATCAGATACAATAAAAAAACATACTGCGAATTATGAAATAAATTAATTTCAATCTGAAAAAGAACATGATTCATAAAAATCAATATGAAGTGATAAAAAAAGCAATTGAATTATTATTATTTTTATTAAACAAGAATATCAGGGTTATATCTTGCCTTTTATTTTTCTGGTGTTCTTGTTTTAATAATAATGAAAAAAAAATCAAATTCTTCTCTTTCTTATTACTTCATATTTATTTTGAAAAAAATAAATTTTTTTTTTAGTAGTGTATATTCAAATTTGAAGGTTTTAAAAGTAATAATTTAAATGTTCTATATTTTGCAAAAAATTTTACGGAATGGCTAAAAAAAAAAACTGTGTAAAAGCTTTTTAGTAATTTCTAATAAAAATAATTTATATTGTGCATTGCAATTCTAAAAGTTAATAACAAAGTTGTTGGATTTTTAACTTTCCTCAACTATCTTTATGAAAATTTAATAACATTAATGTAATAATATATGAAAGGGAAAATGTAAAACCAAAATACATATTATATCCTTATCAACTTAAAAAGAAAAAATTGATAAATATATATTCCAAGATTTCAAGAATGCAATAAACACACATAAAAGAATTCTACAGATGCGAATAATAATTCTGTTCAAAACATATTAAACATATAATAAATGTAAATAAAATATACTTATTTATTAAATATATTTATTTTGAAAAAATCTTCAATTTTTTTTTAGCAGTGTATATTCAAATTTGAAGGCTTTAAAAGTAATAATTTAAATATTCTATATTTTACAAACAATTTTACGAAACGGCTAAAAAAAACTGTGTAAAAGCTTTTTAGTAATTTCTATTAAAAATAATTTATATTATGCATTGCAATTCTAAAAGTTAATAACAAAGCTGTTGGATGAAAAGGGAAAATGTAAAACCAAAATACATATTATATACTTTTCAACTTAAAAAGAAAAAAATTGATAAATATATGTTCCAAGATTTCAAGAATGCAATAAACACACATAAAAGAATTCTACAGATGCAAATAATAATTCTGTTCAAAATATATTAAACATATGATAAATGTAAATAAAATATACAATTGCTCAAAGAAACAGCTAAACAATTAATACTTTTAATGCCTGCACTACACAAATAATTGCCGTATAAAGTGCAGAATCAAATAGACTACGACTCAACTGAAAAAAAAAGGCCCCATACTGTCCAAATCTCACGAGCTTTACAATAAGCTACTTTGATCTACATATTTAATAAGAATTTCATTTGAAACATTTACAATAGGGATGTAACGAATATTCGGCAACTTATTCGGCCCTTTTGCCGAATATTCGGTCTGCCGAATACTAAACAGATATTCGGCTGAATAATTTCAGGTTTATAATTTTTTTTAAAAAATGTTCTTTTATGTACATTTAACAAAGAATATTGTGAAGAACTGCATTTCAGTACATTTATTATTAAAAAAATCTCCTAAAATATACTCAATTTTAAGTATATTTGGTGTATTTAAATAATGTTACATATTAATTAAAAGTAATGTAAAGCCTGAAATTATGTTGCAAGAGCAATAAATTATCAGCATTTTCAGGAAAAAATATGTTCTGTTTGGTTTCTTATATGTTATCTACAGAAAATAATGTTCACTATTGGGCTTTTAGGAGCTGAAAGTATTTTTTCTTAATTTGCGAATCTTGG
This sequence comes from Araneus ventricosus, assembly GCA_013235015.1. Classification (NCBI taxonomy): domain Eukaryota; kingdom Metazoa; phylum Arthropoda; class Arachnida; order Araneae; family Araneidae; genus Araneus; species Araneus ventricosus. The sequence continues at coordinate 7,185 of BGPR01033777.1, read as the reverse complement.
ACAATTTTTAACATTCCCCCACCACCACCAATTAAGTGGACAATCCATCCCACTCATTACAAGTTATTTATCAAAATAATAATTTACTTCTAATAATTTTAGTTTATCCACTTAATTTTCTTCTGTGTTTGTCATTGTCATATTCTACAATGATGACTATTATTTCTATGAAGAATTATGATATTTTAAAATATTACAAAAATGCATCAAGATATTAACATTTTTTTTAAAATGTATAAATAATGAATTTTATTAATCTTTAATTTTTTGTTTAAAATTTAAGAAATATTTTATTTACAATCAAACGTGGAAAGCTTTTTAAAAATGGATATTCGGAAGCCGAATATTCGGTATTTGGCCAAATCGCTATTCGTTACACCCCTAATTTACAAGTTGTCAAATTTTCCTAAGGGGAATTACTTAACGTCTACATAAGGCCACCAGTTAGCACACATCTGATGAATTCCAGAGACTTGCAATGATCATAAAATGACACACTAAAAAATAAAATGTAGAATTAATAGAAAATTCTTGAATAACTAAATAGGAGGTACATGCAGAGCATAAATACAGTTTTGGTATCAAAAACTGCACATAACTTGGAATAGAATAATTTTATTATTACACCTGGATGAACGCAGTTTGTGTTACTTTTCTACAAAACTTCCACCATAATCAACCTTTTATTAGGTGCGGGCATTCTCTCAGATCACTCGAGAATAATTAAGTAGATTCCTTATAGGAATGATTGTTTTGAATTCTTGCTTGTTGCATGTTGTCACTGCATGAACTCCGGCTTCACTTCTGAAGTGACACAAGAGATCCCATGTCTTATGACCAATCACTGTTTTCCAAAAAATAAAAAATTATAATAAAATAAATCCCCTCAGTGACATACCCAAGGATAAGTGGCACCCAGGGCATGATGATTTTTTCCCCCCCCCCCCTCATTATCATCAGTGGTTTAGCTCGAGTAAACAGGGCCCGGTGCATGGTATAGGGTGGCTACAGAAACTGTGAAAAAAATTTCCCTGGCTAAACTTACAACATTTCCCTGATTTACGGCTACTAATTATATTAGTTTCCTGACTTTCTCCCTACTCAGAATCACTGCATGTGTACAATATACATTATTTGAAACACTTTTACCAGTTATATCATATGAAAAAAATAATATATTTTTATGAAATTTAATTTTAAAAAAATGGAATGAAACATCCTAAAAAATCTATTAAAACAGTATATTACATTTCTTATATGTAAAAAATACTGGAAATTTTAACAAAATACTTTTGCTTCTAAAACTGCATAAGAATTCTAAAAAACATTAAAACAACTCTTTGCAACACAACTTAAATTATATTAACAGTAAAGGTTATTATGATCTTTGCTCAAAACTTTAAAACGGTTCAATAACCAATTAGTGCTCTTTGTATGGGTACCAGATTAACATGTTGCAGTATAAATATGAAAATAGTATAATTATAAGTACTTAATAATATATATTTTAGCAAATATTCAAACAAGAGAAACTGCCAAAATATTACTTCAAATCTCTATTCCTTAACAAATCATAAGAAATTAATTGCTTTAATCAAAAACTTATGCTTTTAAAAATGAATATAACCTTTTTTTTAAAATTCCATTTATTATTACAAATAATGCTAGACATAAGATACTAATTTATAGATAATAACACAAGTAACAAATAACTCTAAATTTTCCCTGATTTTTAGATATTTTTACGAATTTCCCCGACTTTTCCAGATCGATAAAACTCCATGACTTTTCCCTGATTTCCCGGTTCTGTCGCCACCCTGTGGTATTAATTTTTTACTTCCTCATTGTATTTGTTTTTATAAAGAGACAAAATCATTAACATTTTTTCAAGATGGCCAGTGGGATAGCGAGGATAAATGGTGCCAGGAGAATAATATAATTTTTCTTTTACCCCAATCATCAGCAATGACTCAACAAGCAAAAATGGCACTTGGGACTACAGTAGAATCCAGGGTTTAGTTTAGGTATATTAACGTCCCGTTTTGAAGCAACACGAGGGCTATTTTGGGATGAACCTTGTAATTTTGAACCGCAAACAGATGACACCTGAGCTAGCACCCCCCTCCAAACTTCCACTCCACATCAACGGGATGACGTTTCGCCCCGACAGATTTAACATGCACCAGATCCACTTATACGACAGTCCTTCAGTAGAATCGGGTTTGAACATGGAGCCCTCCAGTCAAAACCTTACCACCAAGCCACTGCGGCCCCAAGTAGAACTCAGGGTATCTGAAATTTCGGATAATCCAAACATCTCTTTTTTTAAATTTCTTAAAACTTTTTACTGGAAAATAAAGGGGAAAATAACAATTAAGAATCAGAAACAAAGTTAATGTTTATTTCTAACTTAAAAGAAGTATTCGAAATTGGTCTTTAAGAATGAATACAGCACCTTAATTAGTAGAAACAATCTAAGATATCTTCTTTTTACCATCATTTTGTTTGTCCCTGTACCGTGCAAATTGCCGTAAGCTCTTTCCATACGCCTTCACAGAGCACCCAGAGTCAATACTCGACTGCATTTAGTATATCAAGAATATTTTGCCGAGTTCCCCAGAATCCGAAGAAAGGTCAGCCCCAACTAGATTGGAGCAGGGCCGGACGAACACTCCGTTAGTCCGTACCCCGGCACGGAGTAAAAAAATTGAGTGGCGCAAAATTGCCAAAACAAAATGAGAAAAAAATCTCACCGGAGTTTAAAATTCATCTGAATTATACACCTGTTAACTATTTTTTAAATGAAGTTATTTTAAGTGAAAAGTTATTATAAGTATTTGTGTCAATTACTGAGTTACACAGTTGTTTTTTAGACATTCAGTAAAAAATGTAAAAAAGACCAAAAACCTTCGTTTTTTTTTTAATTCCATAGGGGCGCAATTTTTTATTTTTGCCCGGAGCAGTACAAAGGCTAAATCCGACCCTGCCTGCGGTTCTACAGTATTTTTAAGCCCCCAATATCATGTTTTGCTTTTGAAACAGCATAAACGCAAGAATGTTTTGACTGCATACACCCCTAAAACTAGCACCCTGGGCATCTATATTCCCCTTGCCCTCCCCAGTCCCTAGTCTACTGTTTCCCCTTTAATGCAACAGTGGCTAATGAAAAAAAAAAAAAAAGAACACTATGAGATTTAATAGCAGTGCTTTAATCACTGTAGAAATTAGGTAGAAAAGTAATCTCAAATATTCTGTTTCATGTAAGAATATAATTATTTTATTAAAAATTATGTATTTGATATTTTTAATCCCAAAACAGAACTTATTCTCTGGGACCGCCTTGTACAACACACAAAACTTAATATTTTTTTTCAACAGGAGAAAACTTGAAAAAAATTTGAATAGAACTAATTTGAAGAAACAACCAATAATTTCCTAAAATTGAGATCATAACATCCCCCCCTCCCCCTTCTTTTAGATAAAGCAAATCACATGCTTGTAAAATTTTCCTATTTAAATTTAAAAAATATTTAGCATCCTTCACATCACTGCAGTATAATAAAACAAAGGTATTCTAAAATGACAGAAAAAAGATGTTGCATGCTTGGGTAAGAAGAATAAGCAAAGTGCAATAAAAGTTATTGACAAGGTAATAATTTTCATGTATACATTCATCTCTTTCAAAATGCAGATACCTCAATCAGTGTTGTTTTAAAAACTTGCTGGGCAAAACTAGCTCTTTTAACAAAACCAAAAAATGAGAAAAAAAAGTCATGTTCCTCATGGATGTCTACGTTTTTTAAGTCATTGTTTGTGGAAAAATTACATTGTCTGAACATGATGTTGTAGAAGGTCCAGCACAATTTTTGAATGTTGTAATCAGAATATTATAAAATCATTGTTATGAGAATAATCAGAATCAGAACCTAGTTATCAAAGGTTAATATAAAATCTTGACTATATTATCCTCATATATACATTTTGAAAATAAAAAATAAATAAAAAAAAACCACCAATATAAAGGCAAGAAAAGCTGGAAAAAAACATGCATGTAAACTAGTAATTTTCTGAATAGCAGACTTCATGTCCAAAAAAAAAGCTGAAGTCCGCTTTCCATTGTAGTCTTTTAAAGGTTTAGTCATTTTTTCGAACACAAATTATTCACACAAGTTTCTGCTTTTATCACTATTAATAAAATTATAATTAAATGTCTGCTTTTATCAGCATTAAAAAATCACAATTAAATGTCATTTGCTATTATCGATATTTTTGGAGGCATTATGAATACAGTTCCGTTTGTCTAAAATAGTTGAAAAGGCTGCACAATGCAAGAAATGGAACAATTAAAACACAGTCAGCATCTTGAAATGGAATTAAAAAAATAAAATAATTTTTAATGACTTCAAGGAAAACTCATACCAAAGTAAAAGAAAAATGAAAAACTTATTTGGTTGTGACTGCATAATGAACAAATAGAAATGCCAAACGATCGAGTCAACAAAAGACCTTACTTTGCTCGGTAAAAAAGGACAAAAACATAGCAATGAGGAGAGATAGGAAAGTGAAAAAAGAATTTATTAACATCAATGAGAAAAGAAAAATGGTAGAAAGAAGAGGGAAGAACTCCAGCAGAAGGAACGAGTCGAGTATGATCAACTTACATCCCTGGACCTGTTTCTACTGTTGGGAGAGGAGGGTTGAGAGGGTTGTCCCTGTTGTTGCTGCTGCTGCTGTTGTTGTTGTTGTTCCTGTAGTTGGTTCTCCTCTCTCTTTAATTCTTCCTCCTGGAGTCGACGAGCCAGCTCCTCACTACAACACAAATAAGTAACAATTACTTGTACTGTATGCCAAGATTACAACAGAACACCCCAAATTTGAAAGGAAATACATCAGAAACTAAACCATTTTACAAATTATTGCCAGGTAGATAATCTTTCACATTAGGCAAGGTAATTCCTTCATCGTAATGTGAAAGATTATTGTTAGCTTATTTTGTAGCTCATTCATGACCTAAAATCGTCTAAATATTTATTTGTAAACATTTGTTTAAATTCCTAATATAATAATCCAGATCTGTCTCTCGGTAACGCTCTGAAGTCACCAACAATAAAACTCGCGCCATAGCATTGTGAGACGTTAAACAGCACTATTTCATTGTTAGAGAACCTAATAAATAATAGATATACTAAACAAAATTTAAAATTAAATAAAAAGAAAGAAAAGTATAGAAAATAAACAGCAGATTTAGACATAAACGATGACAATACATCTTTAAGCGTACAAACGCAACAGCCTCAAGTGATTGCATCAACAGAAGTTTGAAACGAGTTTCTGATGATGCAATCACTTGAGGCCGTTGCGTTTGTACGGTTAAAGATGTATTGTCATCGTTTATGTCTAAATCTGCTGTTTATTATCTATACTTTTCTTTCTTTTTATTTAATTTTAATTTTTGTTTAGTATATCTATTATTTGTAACTGTATTATATTATAAATAGCTGCATTTGCGCCTTTATATATAATACTAAGAATTTTTATTAATTAATTTAATCAATTTTTAAATTTAGTCAATTTATAACTGTTAGAGAACCTAAATTTCAGTAATTTTAAATTTAAAAGAGTAATTGTCGTTCTAATTTCAAATTTAATAGCTCTAAAATAGTGGTAACGCTCTGATGTCACCCACAATAAAACTCGCACCATAGCATTGCAAGATGTTAAACAGTATTATTTCATTGTTAGAGAACATAAATTTCATGTAATTTTAAATTTAAAAGAGTAATTTTCGTTCTAATTTCAAATTTCATAGCTCTAAAATAGTGAAATAAAATTTGCTATTGATTGATATAAAATTTATCTCGCTATGACCAATAGTTTCCGAGAAATTTTAAATTATATTGAACATATACTTCAAATTAATTTCCGTTTTTTAATAGAAAGTAGTAAATTACATCAGTGGTATATCAAGCACGTGATATAGTTTGGACGCCACGATGCATATTTATTGCAATCGGGAGGATATAATTTCATAATATTTTTTGGCAATGTTTGACAAGCAGGAGTGCTTTGTTTGGATTAGAATTTCGAAAAAGTACTCCTTTGAAATTTTAACTTTTGACTTACATTTGACAAGCTGAGAATTTCATGGTTATTGAATGATAATAAAATTGTTAAATAACAAAAAATACTTCACATGGAATGTTGTTTACCAAGAGGTTTTGTGAATAAAGAAATATGCAAATAATATGTAAATAAAAAAATATTTCCTGTCATAAAACATACATTTATTTTATTTGTTTTCAATCAATGTTAAACATTTCTCTTGCATATATATATCTATTTAAACACGCCAAATTTGACGGGAAATCTCTCGAATGAAGAGGCAATTTGCACCCGTCATACCAAGATGGGTGATTTTCTAGTTACAAAAGAATACCCCAAATTTGAAAGGCTACACCTCAGAAACTCAAATCATTGGCAGGTAGATAATCTTTCACATTAGGCAAGGTAAATCCTTCAAAACACTCTGAAAATTTATTGCTAGTTTATTTTGTTGTTCTTTCATGACCTAAAATCGTCTAAATATTTATTGGTAATCATTTATTTAAATTTGATAGATTGAGTTGCTTTTGATCTTGTTTGTTATGTTTGGCGATGTCATAGTATGGGCGTGCAAATTGCTATGACATCCTAACCAACTATGACATGACAGCCAATCAAGTTTTGCCACATGTTCTGGCTAACTATATAAGATGATGTGTTAGATGGATGGAAACATGTGGAGAGAGATATGTTTCGTTTTTATCTTTTAAGTTATTTCTAGTAAGAAATAAAATCGTTTTTATAGAAATGGAATAGTTATTTCTATATTTATTTATTGTTTGCAATTAATGTTGAGAAGGCAGACACACAAGATAAAATGATCTATGTTGTTGGATTTTCTAAAAAAGAGTTGATTGAAACCGTTCAATGCGAGTTTCATCACAAATACCGATTATGCCCTCTCAATAGATGGAATATCATTTGTTGGTTTTGGAATTTTAGAGAACAATATTGACTTCCCACAGGAAGGAATTTGGTGCCTGAAATGAATCTGGACTGGATCCAGCTAGTGTCCACAAAATCCAAATAAATAAAGTTGATAAGTCAGCAAGCAACCTCCACCATAATTCTTCAACTGACAGT
>BGPR01033776.1:0-16810 GCA_013235015.1 Araneus ventricosus | reverse complement strand
ATGTGCGTGAAGGTCTTATGATAAGCATACTAAAAGTCCCTGTTACTGTGGGGCGTGAGCTGGTGGCACCATCTTGGATTTCCTCCCCCTTTTTTAGTTTTTCTTGAATATCTCGAAAGCTATTAATATTCAAATTACATGTGTTTTAACGAATTGAGGAGGGTACGATTCCCTACAAATGAATTCTTTGATTTTTCTACAAGCTTTAATAGTTTTTGAGATAAAAGTGGATGAATTTGTAAAAAAATCTTGGTTGGTAGTCCAGTCAAAGAAGGACTTAAAAAAACATTAAAGCATATAGATTTGAACATTTTTAAACATGTTCATGAGGTATTTCTGATGAATATGCTAAAAGTCCCCGACCCTGGGGAGTTGAGCTCGCTCCACCATCTTGGATTTTATTCCCCTTTTCCAGTTTTTCTCTAATATCTCGAAACCTATTCAGTTTTAATGTTTTAATTTATTAAATAAATTAAAGAGCGCAACATTCCCTACAAATACAGGATTTGTTTCGTTCTAACTTTAATAGTTTCCAAGATAATGGGTCTCAAAGTTTGTCGCCATCTTATATTTCATTCTATTTTTATAGTTTTTCTTGAGTATCTCAATAACTGTTAGATTTTCAATTGCATCTAATACAAAAATTAATTATCGTAAATTTCCCTACAAATGCATGCTTTTATATTTCTTTTAGCTTCTATGGTTTCTGAGATAATGTGTCTCAAAATTTGCCACCATCATGGATTTTATCCCCTTTTTTCTAGTTTTTCTTGAATATCTCGAAAACTATTTAATTTTCAAATTACAAGTAATAAAACAAATTAATGACCTTAAAATTCTCAATAAGTCCGCGGTTTTTGCCCCTAGTTATAATAGTCTGCAAGATATTTAAGTAAAACTCAAAAAGGGGGGATATAATCCAAGATGGCGGCAAACTTTGAGACCTATTATCTCGGAAACTTTTAAAGCTAAAAGAAAACTAATAGCATGTATTTTTAGGGAGTTTTACGCTCTTTAATTTGTTATATCAGTTTTCATTTAAAACTAAATAGATTTCGAGATAATGAAGAAAGATTAAGAAAGGTGGAGGATGAAATTCAAGATGGCGGAGCGAACTGGCCCCCCAGGATAGGGACTGTTAGTATGCTTATCAGAAGCCCCTCACGAACACGTGTACCAATTTTAAAAACTATACGATATAATGTTTTTTTTTTCAAACCCTTCGTTGACTGGACTATCAACTAGGAGTTTTTACAAATTTATCTACTTTGAGAGAAATTATCTCAAAAACTATTAAAGCTTGAAGAGAAATCAAAGCATCCATTTGTAGGGAATCGCCGTTCTTCAATTTGTTAAAACACATGTAATTTGAATATTGAATAGTTTTCGTGATATTCAAGAAACTTTAAAAAAGGGGGAGAAAATCCAAGATCACTGCAACTTTTGAGATTCATTACTTAGGAAACTATTAAAGCTGGAAAAAATAAAAGTGTGGATTTTTAGGGAATTTTAAGCGGTTTTATTTGGTAAATAATTTTCTAATTTGAAAACTGAATAATTTTTGAGATATTTAGGAAAATTTAAAAATGGGGATGTAAATCCAAGATAGAGGCGCGAGCTCACCACCCATAACCGGGGACTTTTATTATGTTTAAGAGAAGCCCTCGCGTACTTGTGTTACTAATTTTAAAAACTATATGATTTAATGCTTTTTTCAGAACCTTCGTTGACTGGACTAGTACGAATTCGGATATCTGAAAAAGCACTGCGATTATAACAATATCATCATAGTCGAACAGTTTTTTTCAGAATAAACCTAAGCACTTGTGACCAGCTATTACGTGTAATGAAGCTGATTCATAGCGTCATTCCGAAGTCTGAAACCATGTGTGCAATTTCTCTGGATACCGAAACCTCTGATAGAATTTGGCATATTGACTTTGTCTCCAGGTTCATGCGACCTCAATTTTCGGCTCAATTAATCAAAATTGTTCATTCCTACCTCTTTTCTATTAACTTTATTGATGGAATGGAAGGTATTATCTCTTCCCCAGACCTGTGAGGCTGACGTTCCTTGATAGAGGGGAAGACTATTATCGCCCAATCTCTTCGGAATAGAGCATATGCGTCCACTTTGATTTGTGCATAGAAATTAAGTATTCCTATTTGCGTTCTGGCGTTAGAAAGATCACAACATTAAAAACAAAAGGTCATTTGTCCCTTAAGTTCTTTGTTAGCCTTCATGGTAGGTGAGGCTTACATGAACAATAATATTTACTTTAGCACAATGTGTCGGAAACACAAATGTTTACCGCTACAGGATCGAATGAAGTAAATGAAAAGGGTGCTGCAGATATTACAAATCGTACTCATTATTCAGACACGATAACTGCAAGTAAGATTCTGTGTCAGGAACAGACCTTTGGGTAAAAGTAAATGATCGAAAGTCTTCCCTTATGAAGAAATACACGCTTGGCATATTGTTATCCCTGCAACAGGGTTGCTGTGCTATTGTAAATCGGTCTGCCTTAAAATCTGTGCTTTAAATTTAATATGGTGTATACTTTTACTTAAATCATTGAGAATGAATCTCCATTTGCCATTCCCTTTCCTTTGCATTACCGATTTTATGTTGTGTTGTAAAAAAAGTGACTAGTTCTTTAATGCCTGGCCGACCCTTAAATTCTGTATCTGAATTAACGGGACGTCTTTGTAGTAGCATTTTGGTTTAACGATTTTTAAATTTTTTCCGAATACTTTAGTAACTCTGGACAAAAAGTACAAACTCAGGATAGGAAATAAGCGAATTGGATTGTTTCGATCTTTCGAAAATTAGTAAATAAATCTTTGTTCTGAAGAAATGTTTTAAGGAATGAAACGAACTCAATCAACAGTTTTTTATACGAGGATGGATTCAAAAAAGTTTACAAGGATATTAAATAATTATTTATTAAGAATAGACATAAAATTCAAATGGGAATTTATAGGCATACTTTTCGATCTCTTTTTGTCATGACCACCAAATATATTTAGGCATTTATCTGAATGCAGGTCCAGCTTGCTGCAGCCGGCTCGCTGGAAATCACGTCCCTGCCGATTGAGCCATTTCTCGGCAGCTGCTTTTATATCACTGTCTGAAAAGTGTTATGTTCCAGATAAGAGTTTGGAACCCAGAATGGGTGCCAAATCTGGGCTGTACGGGTTGGGGAGTGGCTTTAGGGATCCCAATTAAACATTTGCAGCAACTCTTGAGTTTTGCGAGCAATATGGGAATTGCTGTGCAGACGGATGACGCCATCACTCAATATGCCAGGGCATTTCCATCGGATGTTTTCACGATGGCCCTCTGACTGCTTTCTTTTTCCGAAATTGAAGGAACACTTTTCTGGAACAAGTTTATCCTCAAACAGTGATGTGAAAACAGCTGCCGAAAGCCGACTCAATAGGCAGGGACTTAATTTCTACCCAGCCTGGTTAAGCAAAGTTGGTTCTGCGTTCAGATAAATGCCTAAATAAATTTTTTGATTATTTGCAAAAGTGATCGGCAAGTATGCCTTTCAATTCCCTGTCGTATTTTCAGTCTATTGTTAATAAATAATTTGTTATTACCCTTGTTACATTTTTTATGGATCCATCCTCGTAAGTGGAGAGTTTCTACAAGTTAAATCGACGTTGAGAAAATGTATAGGTCTTTCATTGACCTATATTAATCTGTAGTTATAACTGTTTATCGAGACATTTGAAGGTCATAATCTTGTCTTACACCCAGCAGATTCAAAGGAGACAATTATTCATTTCGTTAAAATGAAGAAGACAGAAAAACTTATTTGAAACATTTCTAGTCCTATGGCTTGTTAAAAAAAAATTTAAGTTATGTATGATTGCCACAATAATTGTCATCTCCCTTTATAGCTGGAATTTCTATTCTGGAATAAAATTTTCAAACTAATTAATTTGTTGCTAAATAATAGAAGGTAGCAGTTGTTTCCTGAATTCCGTAGCAGCTATTTAATAATTTAGATTTTCTGACGAGTAATTGTATGTGTGGACAGGTGAATTCACTTAAGTTCTCACTAAATAAATTTTTTAATGTCGATTAATAAATAAGATAAAAACAACTACGTGAACATCTTTTCCTTTTTTCAAGACACCATGAATACAATTTTCATTCTTTTATCTTGGATAAATGTTAAATAAAATGCCTTTATGATGTGCATTTCTGCTTAATTATAATCTAAAACGTTTAGAAACTACAGCGGAACCTCTATTATCTGAGATGACTGGGACCATAATCACCTCGGATAATCGAAAACTTGGTTAATTGAAACTAAAATTTCAGTAAACATTTCTTTTCTACCGACAGGGTTCCCAAAACTGTCTATTTGAAATTACAGAAATAAGTCCGTAAGTAGTACCACATATTAATATTTTAACAAAATCTTTTAAAAGTTATCAAAATTCTTAGAGGTACATTTTTGAAAGAGTTTTGACATGAAGATCAGGTAATGTTACTGATTTTTCCTGTTTCTCTTTCATTTTCCTACTGCTTCGTGAAGAGTGTTCTCAAAAGTATATTTTCCCTCGCTCTTCAACGCGACAATCCATTTTTCGTGAAACTTCATGGAATTTGCTCCTGTCACTATTGTTACGAAAGTCGTCCATTGGGTCTACGTGAGTGCAGATCAATATGCAAGATAAAAAAAAAATAATGATTCCTTATTCCACGAGTATTCCAGGAAGCAAAGCGAAGCAAAAAGACTTAGGGCAAGACCTGGGTAGCCTTATAAATTACACCTAATTAAATCCTTTTATTGTAAACAGTGTATATAGTGTTTATAACTTTGATTTGTAACAATAGATAATAAGAAAAGGAATCTTGTATGAACTGGAAGGAACCACTGTATCACATTTGCAACAACATTCTCATTTATTATCAGTAGAGGCTGCCGAAACAACGTTTTATACTTTTGAAGTGTTTAATGAAACAATAAAAAATCAGAAAATAATAAAAATTACTATACGAATTTGCATATTTATTAGGGTGATACTTAAAAATCAAGTTTTGAAATTTTGATGGGGTACCCTCCCATTTTGTTCGATAGCCTAAAATAAGAATTCCATAAAAATTTCAAATCTTAAAATGTGTTTTAGGGCTCGTTACCAAGCTTTAAAGTTTAGAAGAGTCAAGAAATTATCCAAATATTGAATTAACTTCACAACAAACTGTCAAACGCAGAAGTAATAATCAATAACAACTACTGAATGTAGGAGAGTTCATTCATGCTGGGTCTTATCTTCACTATAAGTTCAAATCACAGTCAGCATTCATGCTAATGTAGGGGTGTTTCTTGTCTGGACGAGCTCGCGCACGTTACAATCGCAGCCTGAGCCTGACTCAAGCAGATCACTATGCAATCGGCTACTGTAGTGAGTGTAGTATACTTGTCTGAGTGTTTGTTTGTTCATGTCTGACTGTTAAGTTATAGAAGGTATATTCAAAATTTATTTAAGTATTATTATAGCGAAATATTATTATTGTAATCCATACGAGTACAATGTGAACAAATCCTCTATTTGGCATTTCAGAATATAAATAGAACTCAAAAGATATATAGAAAATAGAACTCAAGATTAAAAAACGAGTTCTCAGCTGATTTTCATTTAACTTTTAACTTTGGTGGAAAAATTACAGAAGACATTATAGGTAGTGAAACTGTTGATTGATTATCGATTACTGCTTCTCGGAAAGGCACTGACCAATTACTTTCAATTCCAAAAACAATTCCTATCAAAACTGTAGAAGCAACAGCTATTGCTGTTCACAAAACAATAAAATCCTGTGGAGTTATTGATCAATTAAAATGTTTGAGCATTTATACCACTTTAGTTAACACTGAGTTAGGAAGGTGGAGAATGTGTCTTTAGTGAGCAAAAGATAAGCAAAGAAATGTCCAGGTTGACTAGCGATTATTATGTCCTAGAAATCATGCTTGAGGCACCTGTTTTTAAATCAGTTGGGGTTTCAAAGGGCCTGACAAATTGATGCTCAAACAATTTAAAAATTCGTGAAGCTCAATCGATCACAGTAATTTTCAAACTACCACATCTGATATTTCCATTTATGAAAAGTCATCAATAGTGCATTAGATATCATTGAGTTTGCCAAAAATCAACTTAAGGAATTCCGTACTACTATAAAGAACGTTTAGAGGTCACCATCATATTTTGTGGAGTTATTACCAATATAGGATTACGTTTTAGAGCTCCAGGGGCAATATACTATATAAAAATACATATATTCAGAGATTAATTTAAACTTTCCTAACAAGAATAATCTGGAATATTTGCCCGTTTGCTGTGAAATGTTATGTAATTATTGGCTGGTTTCAAGCAGCAACTGCTTGTTTTGCTCCAAGAAATTATTTGTAGATCTTGAAAGCTTAAAACTAAACGAAGATATAAATTAAGAAATCTCAAAGTGTGCGATTAACAAGTTTTTTTGGAGAATTGTTGAACCAGTAAGTAACTTGCTGTTTCTCCTTTTTTGACGACAATGTTCCTAAAGGAAAATGGTGGGTGCTTTAAAAACGAAACAAAATAATGAATCCTTTATTACAAAAATCGCCTAGTGGGTGTACGAGAAGGCGGATTAACAAGAAGGATAATAATAATAAAAAATAAATGACTCTTTATTAAACGAAGATTTCAACAAAACACTAACGTAACACAGATAACAAAACTGAATAAAACTTGTATAAATTAACAACAGAGATCAACAGTAAATCTCCGACACAGCACTTTCAATAGCACTCACCAGATTCTTATTATCTCATCAACTTGCATGCTGATCAAACTCTAACTGACTTTCTTGGTTTGAGAGCTTGATTTTATAATTTTTCAACAGGAAGTGACGTCAATACATAGTAAACAATGTAATCTTTAGAAGGTTCTTCATATTTCTGTATCCCAGTAGATATAGGACCAAAGTTCAGGATTTTTCTAAAAGATTCCTTTTTTCGAGAACTTTAGAATGTCAGGGAAACAACTTTGCAGCTTCGTAAAACTGCTCCCCCGTTCAAAGACTGCAAGTCACGTCCAGGCAGTCTCATTACATAAAACTATGATCAGTCTTCCAGTATGGAGCTAGCCGACTAATGTGGCTGACTTTTGGCTTCGCATTACGCAACATCTGTACTCTGTAGACAACATTGTTCAGTTTCTTGAAAACAGAATAAGGTCTTTCCCAGTTCTATAGTGACTTCGGACTCAGACCTCTCCGTCGCTTCATGTTATACATCCAAACTGGATCACCCTCCTTAAAATGGTAGTCTTTTGCTCTGAAGTGACAACGAGTCTTCATCCGTTCCCTGGAAAGCTTAACTCGCTCTCTGGCAGACACCTGTACGCTTTCCAAATTTGCCTCTGAACTTGTCGACGAGGAAGGCGTGTCCCTCGGTCGTCCAAAGAGAATGTCACAGGAATCTCTGCGTTCGATCAGAAAACATCTCAGCTGGACTCCGTACAGTTACTCACTTTCCTTCTTATGTTTTCAGACCTTTTCGGCTCCGCAAGCTTGACATTCTCCGCACCACTAAACAGCGTCGGCGCGAAGTCTGTCCCAATAAAATCGCCCCCAAAGAGCCCAGTATCGTTTGGTTGCAGGACTCACCCGAGCGATTACTTGCCAAGATGGTCGATTCGACGAAATTAGTTTCTACTTCAGAATTGGTCTAATATCTGGACCTTCCAGCTGCTCTTTTTAGATCTCACTTGAAGACCAGCTATCCTCAGTTGTCATGGCTAAAGCTTTCACGGAAATACCTGTTTCCATTCCGAACCTCTTCTCAGCAAGGTTCGGAGCCTTTAATAAAGAGTCGTCGAGAGAGGGCATCTTCATTTCCGTCAAAGGTTGTTTTGCGAAAGTAATATTTGGAGCCGTGTTAATAAGTTGTTCCTTTAATTTACGGACAAGGTCTGCTCTTAAAAGAATTACACTCGTTGAGTCCACCAACATCAAAACGGACACCACAAATCAATCCTTCCAGGTAGCGTCCATTTCCCCCTCCGCTAAGTGCAGAAGCTTTTAGGCCTTCTTTAGGGGCTTTATTCAGAGACGGTATCCTTCGCGCCGCAAGGGAGTTTTCCTGAGTGGACGTTATTGGCTTGGCACCCCCTCTGTACATGCCCCTTTCAGAAGCACTTGCAACAAGTAACGTTCGGATTTTGTCGTTGAGCGTTCTATTCAGCAGCAAGACTGTTCTCTAATTTTTCTAACGCTTCCAATAGAGATTTAAATTTATCATCTCTTTCATCCCCAGTGTCATCCTCCATCTCTATTGACCTTACGTGTAAAGAAGTTTTCGAAGCTGTTTTCGCAGCCTCAAATTTCATGCTATATGTCAGTACTGATATAGGATCCTTAGGTCCATCAGTCTCTGAAAGTTGAGTGTCTTCGTCTCTATTGGCATCGACGAAGTACTTGTCTGTTAAGCTCTGCCGAATATCCAGAGGGAACTCGGCTTATGCCAGGCTTATTAGTCGCTCCACATCAGCGGTTAACATTTGAAGAATTTCTCCTGCCTTCCGTCTTTTTATTTTCAGTTCAGTTCTGTAAAATTGCGTAAGATGGGTGTCTCCAAAACTGGATTCCAGAGCTTTCTCGATGGTCGTTAGGTCTGTCAACTTATTAGCTGGTATTCCTTGAAGAACCCCCGGCGCTGATCCTCGGAGAGAATCCACAAGTTCACTGGCTTTCACAAAATCCGTCCATCGATTTGTAGAGCTAACAACATCAAACTGAGTCTTGCAAACTCTCCATGATGTTAGTTCGTCGAATGTCAAGGGCCTGAGTGTTGGTCTGGAATACAAGAGTTCAGAGCTTCCCGGAAAAATCTTCGGTCTGTCCTCAAGTTCACTAATTCTCTTGTCGATGTCGCTAATCTTGTCTTTAAAATTAACCTCTACTTCCTCGATCTTCCTTTGAACCTCGCCCTTTACTTCATCGATCTTCCTTTTTACTTAGCCTTTTACGTTTTCAATCTCTCCTTTCATGGCTTAGACATCTTTTTCTATTTTCTTTATGCAACTGTTTACATGATCCTTCATTCCTTCAACTTGACTCATGACGTGTGCTTGGATCTGGGTTTTCATTTCTTGTTGTCCATTTCTATCTGCCCAACTTCCATTTTCTTCTCAAATTCAGCCTGTCCAGCCTTCATTTCTACCATCATGGCGAATAGCTTCTCAAATTTTTCATCCATAGCTCTGGTCAAAGGTCTGGTTTCTATCATTCACAGGAAAATCAAATATCCCAGTTTTTACACCAGTATTACAAAAATAGTCTGGTGGGTGCACTTGAAAGCAGATTAACAAGCAGGATAATAAACAAAATAAGTGACTCTTTATTCCTTGAAGATTTCAACAAAACACTAACGTAACACAGATAACAAAACTGAATAGCACTTGTATAAATTAACAACAGAGATCACCAATAAATCTCCGACAAATGCACTTTTAATAACACTCAAAGATTTATTATTAGCTCACCAACTTGCTTGCTGATCAAACTCCAACTGACTCTTTTGGTTTGAGAGCTTGCTTTTACAGCTTTTCAACAGGAAGTGACGTCAATACATAAGAAGTGATGTAATCTTTAGAAGGTTCTTGATATTTCTGCATCCCAGTAGATAGGACCACAGTTCAAGATTTCCTTTCGCAGCCAATATCGCCAATTTTGTCGCGAAGTTGAAAAAATGGTTTCCAAGTATGTCACAAAGGTCGCTAAATTTGTAGTCATGGCTAGAATGTCAGGGAAACAACTTCATATTTCCGTAAACAATCACGAGTTGATCCAGATATAGTCCTTAAAAAGGTTCCAAATGTCTTGGATGTACCATTAGTGTTTCTGCAGAAAGGTGTTGCAGAATAGGAAGAAGACGAATCTGACAAGAAAAGTAATGCAATAATGGACCACTAAGAGTTGTAAATTATGTAGCAGAGTGTGGAGTGGCACTGAGGGAAGAGTGTAGCAGACTTCATGCAAAAGACAAAGAGCAAAAGCAGCATTTGTTGCTGTTAGTAAAGCAATTTAGATGTGAATAGCCGGAATATAAAATATTTTTTTTAATATCTTAAAAGGTAATATACTACAATTCCCTTTTGTAATTCGTTAAACTGAATTTTAATAATTTTTTTTCTTCTTAGTTTGCTTAAAGTGTAAAAAATAAAAAAAAATCTTTTAGATTACACGAAATCTTTAATAGATAAAGATAGTTTAACTGAAGTTAATTCAATTGTAATTTTATTCCTTAAATACAAAAACTTTCAGCGTAGTAACGACCCTTAAAATTTGACTTTAAAATCTGAAAAAAATGCTGTAATTCATTTTTATGTAGTAGGTGCCCCGTTGAAAATTTTCAAAAATATTTTTTACCCTTACGAGGCCACACTATAATTTATGTTCTTTCCAAACATTTTCTTCTCTGATCGCTTGCGGCGACTTTTTTAAGTACTAATAAGAATATTCTCGGAAACATATTTGATTAAATTTGAAGTAATCATCGTCTAATTTTACAATGCTAGTTTCCTATTTCAAAAGTTAGGATAATTTCAGTATGTTTAAATATTAAGTTCATATTTCCAATAGCACAGCAATGAAGTTATTTTCATTTCCAATTCTCATCAATAATGAAAAGTTCGACTTTACGTGAGTAATGTTTCTAATTGACGTTAGATGACGCTGCTCTATTCTTTTTAATACTTATCAATCAAATTTGTTATTATTGAAAAACTTTTAAGGCAATAAAGCAAGTATGAAATTACTTTGTGGTCGTTGAGAAAATAAGTTTCTTTTA
The DNA here is from genome assembly GCA_013235015.1 of Araneus ventricosus. Taxonomy (NCBI): domain Eukaryota; kingdom Metazoa; phylum Arthropoda; class Arachnida; order Araneae; family Araneidae; genus Araneus; species Araneus ventricosus. The sequence goes on along the minus strand of BGPR01033776.1, from coordinate 5,957 downwards.
ATTCTCGAGTAAAGCATGTATCGTTATCATAAAGACTATAAATTAAATTTGGACTTATTTCGTTCATTATTCCCTGAAATGTGAAAAACCCACTTTTTATATAATTCAATGATTGTAAAAAATTTACTTGATTTACTATAAAGAATTTACCACTCTTTAATAAAAATTACTTTTCTATATATATTCACACGTTTTCGGCAATTCGTCGTCATATATGGCCTTTGTTGCGATTGTAATAAACCGCGGGATTTGAAATCCGCTGCGATAGATTTGAAGTTAAGAATTCTTTTTATTTCTGTTATTTCGGGTGCAACACATTGAAAATAAGTAGTGATCGATTGTGAACAAAAAAGTAATTATATTTTTTTATCTGAAATACGAATAATAGTTTTCTTGAAATATGAAATACACCACTTTTTATGGAATTCTATGTTGAATAAGCTTACTTGATTCACTATAAAAAAATTATTTTTACAAACTTTTTGAAAGAAAATTTTTATATATATGTATTAACATATTTTCGCAGTTTCGTCTACATTTTTGTATAATACATTCGCTCCTTAGTTTTTTTCCCCCCATTTCTCTCTCAGAAAACTCTTTAATTTACTAATAATTGCCCAAATTATGTGAATTCATTTTTGTTATGTGATATTTGCAGCAAATACGGAGGTTTTATGTTTTCCAACACGGGCCCTGCTGACAAATGTCATATCGATGGTACATATTTATAATTGTAATAATTCAGGGGCATATCTAGGAAAAGTAGCTCCGAGATCGTAATATGATTTTTTCGCCCCTCTCTAATCATCATTAATGGTTTAGCTTGTATGAATGGCTCCCGGGCATGACATTTCTCCGACGTCTGATCTTATTTCGCTTTAAGAAGTGACATGAAACCACTAACGTTATGTCATCATGGCCATTGGTTTAGCGAGGGTAAGTTGCGCCAAGAGAATAATGTTTTTCTTATCTCGTTCGTCATCGACGACTTAGCAAACCTAAACAGTTACCGGAGATTGGAATTATATCTATACCCCCTCATCATGTTTAAAAATTACAAAACACAGTGACGGTTCGACTCCATTGTACCCTCCGCCCCAAGCCTGGCGTCCGGGGCAGCTATGCCTCCTGGTCGCTACACCAATTCATTAACGTCAAAATCTCCATTGACAACTGATATTTTTTGACGAATTTCAAATCCACATCAAAATTTATGTTCGTATACCAAATTTCATTATCCTAGAACTATTCGTTTCGAAATTATAAGCAAATAAAATTTTGAATTTCTAATGTTACCGCAAAAATTATTTTGAATTTCTAATGTTACCGCAAAAATTATTTTATTGATATCTTGAAAAATAACACGTTTTATAACGTATAATATTTTTATCGTAATAGTATGAAGTATTCTACATATTCTATCATACTTTTAATTTTGATTTTCAAATAATTTTGAATGCATGAAATATTTTTCCAAATTTGATTATTAAAAATTTTTGAATAGCAACATTTAAAATTTTAATAGTAATTGAAGCAGAAGGCTATTAAATAAGTCCATGCAAAGTTGCAGCTAATTTGCAAGAGTAGTTTTGAAGTTACATTAAATTTTCTGTTTTTGCTATAAAACGATGCACTTAAGGGATTACTATATATTTCAAAAAAGAAATATTTTTCTTCATCTGTTATTGCCATGCATAATGGATATTTATAGCATTACTTTGCAGATCAGTGTTGTTAGATTCGAATTTCGCCTTAAAAAAATCACTATTTAACCAATTCGTTTCTGCTTTCAGTATAATACTGATGGTGTGACAATCACATTTTATCTCTACCTCTTACCAAGACATGGCACCACGATAGACTTTAACTTATCCTCCTACCAAGAAATGGCACTTAAAGGACTTTTCTCTATCAGGCAGAAGGAGGATGGTCATACTCTCTTGACTGTTCTTGCGAGAAGGGTCGCTTTTTTCTTCTCACTGGGACCGGTCGTTCGAATCTTGTCATGCGTAGCGAGTTGGATATTGGAACATGTCAGTTTATGTAATCTTAGTTAATTCCGAATTATTTTATGTGGAAAGTATGAGAAAAATGCATTTAATTTAATTCAACTATAACCCAGCTTTATTTTAACCGTCCATTTACTTCCTGTGAGGTAGCCGGATAGGTCGGTTAAAATGGTTTTTTTCTGTCTGCTCTCCGAGACAGAAGAATTCCCTGACATATTAATGAGAACAAAAAATTTGAATAAAGTGTTTTATACGCTGAATGGTCTTAATGCTTACTGCAGGAAAGTATTTTTAAATTTCATATTTTGATTGATACGAAACTCGCAATATTGTAGAAGCCTTACACCTATGCACTCCATTGTGTTATGCATCTATCCAATACACTCGGTATATAATCTGAATAAAAATTTTAGGTTTAATCTAATACGGGAAAAGTTTTACTTACAACTATCCCAATAATTTGCTTGCTTTCTGAAACATTCTCATAAAATATATAGATATCATAAGTAAAGTCATTCAACATCGGAGTTTATTGAGTAATACCGATTATCTTTCATAATTTTTGTAATATCTTAGAGATTTTATTTTTTTCGCTATTTCAATAAATCACTTAGAACACACTAACAAAACAATTCTGAAATCTTTATGCATCCCGTTATGTAATAGGAAAGAGATGTTTAGAAACGATCAAATTATAAAAAAATTTCATCATTATTTAATTCTGAAGTTAAAATTTTTCTTTATTCACCGCAACCTACTCAATATGAAAACAAAACCAAACATTTTATATCATCGTTATTGACAGTGGGAGACGAGTCCAGGACAAAATATTGGTAGTAACAATGGAAATGACAAATACTGTGATGAAATATAAATAAAAATTTTTAAAAAATGATTAAAATTAAAGAGCAAAATTGTAGAGAACTTGAATTAGTATAATTAAATATATAATTTTTTGAATTTGCGCATGGTGTAAAAAGCCTTTTCTGCTGTGATATTTTCGAAAGTTATCGCTGAAAAGAGGCAGTTTCACTTAATTTTTTATTTAATTAATATTGAAAGAAATATCTCAATGGCGCTCATTACAACCTTTAAAACAAAATATGCTTGCGCCAAATTTTGTGGCTCCAACTTCTGTAGACTGCCCTATGGAACGCCAAAGCACACACACAAATTCTCCTTTATTATTATTTCACATGCCCGACTCCACGTTTTGCAAACAATAAAAATTGAGAGTAATTGCTAATTAATTATTCTGCATATTTATGTTCTTTCCAGGCCTTTTATTTTCTAAATATTCGCGACGATTTTTCTCAAGTATTACTGACCAGATTCCTGTAAACGTATCTGATTAAATTTCAAGCAATAATCGCTTAATATTACAGCGCAAGTGAGTTTCCTATTCTAAAACATAGTATATCATGAATAGTTTCCATTAAGTTAAAAGCTCCAACAGCAATGAAAGTAAGCAGTAATGAAATCCTTTTCATTTCGAACTTCGCAGCAATAATGAAAAATTCCACTTTAGTAGAACAATAGTTCTAATTGCCGTTTGATGACGCTAACCTATTTTTTATTCACTTATGTGTCAAATTGGTTATTATCGGAAATTTGTTATTATTTTAAGACAGTAAAGTATTTTTGAAATTACTTTCGAAACAAATTTGATACCGATCGTTTAGAGAATATGACACTTTTATTTCTCTTGTGAAACAAATACGGATATCTTTATGTCTAGATGTTAAATTTGGTTTTATTTAAATAATCAAGGTTAGCCACACAATACATATGCCTTCAAACAAGGAAAGTTATTTTAGAATTAGACTGCTTTTCATTAATGAAATCTGCATTTGTTTGAAAGACGAATAAAGCCAACTTTTACTTCTCGGTGATTTTAACTGATTTAAATGTTAAATAAAGTTACTTGATTAACTATAAGAATAAGTCTACCACTTTTCTTTTTTAAGAATTGTATATATATAATTAACATGTTTTTGGTATCTTTGATCGGCTAATGGCACATTTCTTGTTATAGTAAAGCACGTGGATTTGAGAATCCGCTGTGCAAGTATTGAAATTAAGAATTCAATTTTCTTGTATTTCAGGTACAAGCGATCGAATTGGAAAAGGTGCTTTCATGTTTCAAGAAACCTATTCTTCTTACAGTTAAGAGACATAATTTCATCTTATTGGTTTTAGATAGAAAAGAATTTAAACAGAGAAATTATTATATAATGAGACAAAGTTTCATTCACGAAAGTTTTATTTTCTTTATATAGAAAAAATGAAATTTATCTAAGTCAGATAATTGATTAAATTTTTCTTGAATTACTGTGAAGATAAAGTAGTTCCCAATTTTTTAATGCGTATTATTTACATACATAAGTATTAAAACTTGACCCTGTTGTCTGCCATTTCGTTCGATTTATTAAAAACGAGGGTGAAAGAATCATGTCAAGTCTACACGCTTGACTAGGAAGCTATTTAAGACTCATAGGTTTGTAATTTCATCCATACCCTGCGACGAAATAAGTCTCTTAGCATAGCTATTATTTCAAACCTCTAGTTTTTCTATATTTTCATGTTCCTTTTGAAATATCTGTTAAAGAACAGTTATTAACCTACATACTAGAAAACAGCTTTTGTGGCCACTATTCCAAAACCCAATTCATATCTTAAAATACTTCCAAATTATCGTTCTGTCCAACTAATTAGTATTTTAAACAAGGTGTATAGTCCAGTCAACGAAGGTCCAAAATGGGGCCTGCACGTTAATTCATATGGTTTTGAATATTGGTACACATGTGCGTGAAGGTCTTATGATAAGCATACTAAAAGTCCCTGTTACTGTGGGGCGTGAGCTGGTGGCACCATCTTGGATTTCCTCCCCCTTTTTTAGTTTTTCTTGAATATCTCGAAAGCTATTAATATTCAAATTACATGTGTTTTAACGAATTGAGGAGGGTACGATTCCCTACAAATGAATTCTTTGATTTTTCTACAAGATTTAATAGTTTTTGAGATAAAAGTGGATGAATTTGTAAAAAAATCTTGGTTGGTAGTCCAGTCAAAGAAGGACTTAAAAAAACATTAAAGCATATAGATTTGAACATTTTTAAACATGTTCATGAGGTATTTCTGATGAATATGCTAAAAGTCCCCGACCCTGGGGAGTTGAGCTCGCTCCACCATCTTGGATTTTATTCCCCTTTTCCAGTTTTTCTCTAATATCTCGAAACCTATTCAGTTTTAATGTTTTAATTTATTAAATAAATTAAAGAGCGCAACATTCCCTACAAATACAGGATTTGTTTCGTTCTAACTTTAATAGTTTCCGAGATAATGGGTCTCAAAGTTTGTCGCCATCTTATATTTCATTCTATTTTTATAGTTTTTCTTGAGTATCTCAATAACTGTTAGATTTTCAACTGCATCTAATACAAAAATTAATTATCGTAAATTTCCATACAAATGCATGCTTTTATATTTCTTTTAGCTTCTATGGTTTGTGAGATAATGTGTCTCAAAATTTGCCACCATCATGGATTTTATCCCCTTTTTTCTAGTTTTTCTTGAATATCTCGAAATCTATTTAATTTTCAAATTACAAGTAATAAAACAAATTAATGACCTTAAAATTCTCAATAAGTCCGCGGTTTTTGCCCCTAGTTATAATAGTCTGCAAGATATTTAAGTAAAACTCAAAAAGGGGGGATATAATCCAAGATGGCGGCAAACTTTGAGACCTATTATCTCGGAAACTTTTAAAGCTAAAAGAAAACTAATAGCATGTATTTTTAGGGAGTTTTACGCTCTTTAATTTGTTATATCAGTTTTCATTTAAAACTAAATAGATTTCGAGATAATGAAGAAAGATTAAGAAAGGTGGAGGATGAAATTCAAGATGGCGGAGCGAACTGGCCCCCCAGGATAGGGACTGTTAGTATG
>BGPR01033774.1:0-16812 GCA_013235015.1 Araneus ventricosus | reverse complement strand
TTCTATCTGTGAGCATAAACCCGATACTGTTTGTGGTTCCCAAGAGACCATTAAATTTCTAAATTCAATAAACTGTGATGCATTAATAAATGTATTGCCCACAATCACTTAACGGTTATGGACGGCAATCAATTCACTGTTGAAGAATGTTTTATGGGATAGATATATCGATATTTTCCTACTATACCGCTTCCTTATTAGAAAAATAATTTCACGTGTTTAGAATTTCCGTAAAATTGCTAAATTAGCAGGAATGGAAACGTTTTATAAAAATATATTATTTCTTTAACCTTTTCTGCTCATGCGTGGGCTCAATTTATTTAAAATCATTAGGATTCCATTTCGAAATAAGGAATTTTAATGCAATACAAAAGTAATAATTGCACATTTAAAATTCCGAGTGTTATTTTAATGTTAATAAAATCGTATTGAAATGTATACATTTCCTTATAAAAATGTGAATAAATTTCTTTAAGACATTCATTTTAATTTTTTCAAATTAAATGCCTTACTTGTCATTTATATATCTTCTAAAAGCGCAACAAAAATCCGTTTGTGTGTGTAGATGTGGTTAATTCAAGTGTTAGTCAAAAGCACTGTAATTCTAGTTAGATAAGAATATTTTTGATAATTTTCCTACTATTTAAATAGATTTAACCTAGAGTTTTTAAAACCGACTTTTATTAGTGTACTGAAAATGCATCTTTTTTTAATTTAGTTATTTACTAATTTTTAGTCTTAAATTCCTAATTTGTTATAATAAATATTATCGAATCTGGCAATGAATTGTACTCGCATTCTCTACCAGGTGGCGCCACTTGTATGGAATCAAAACTTAATTTAATTTGATCGATTAAACTATTATTCAATTCTGTTTTGTCATCGAGAACAAACGTGTACAAAATTTCAGTATTCTAGCACATCAGAAAGTCAGCTAAAAGTCTATTACAAGTCCATCTTTAAAACCATGAAATAAGTCAGGTTAAATAAAATCGGACAAATTAATTTAAAACGATTTATAGAATTTGTTTTAAATTGATAAATCCAGAAATACATATCATGATTTTTTTAAACGTTGCAATAACCCTCGATTCAAATTGTAGTCATGTCTGAAAGAGGTTGTCAGAGAATGCTTCACTTTATAGGAAAGAATAGACAGTTTACGTCAGATCCTTAACCTAAGTGGCCAATATCCATTGAATATTTGACTAAGTTTTAGGTTATTACATCATGAAAATCGAGGTTTTCAATTTATATTGTTGTCGTGAAGTAATTTTAACGTCACATGAATTTTATTAAATTCAAAACATACATATCACTATTTTCATTTTTCGATATAAGTACCTCACTTAATAAACTTTTCAGAAAATAATATGTGTTTTTTCTCATCATTATTAACATGCTGTTGCTGTAAGAAATTTTTATCTGCGTAGTAGCTTATGTATTGATTATACAGCCATTTCTGACGGGAAGGTACAGATGAGCATGGAATGCATTCAGAGTTGCTTTTAGATGTTGATTTTTTTAAACTTTTTCTCCAGATATTCTGGGTAAATAATTTATTTAATGAAAAAATAAATTTTCAGGTTCATCATTTAGCATTTAAACTGTTTATAAGTTTGTTATAAATCTATCAAATTTTATAGCAAAGAGATTGTTCGATAAATTTCTTCCGTCTTATCACACTTCTTTTCTGAATCATTCAACAGTGCTTCAACCATTCACCAGACTCTCGTAATGAAAAATCATAAAGTAGCAATTTGTGCGTAAGAATGTGATCAATATAAAAATGTTATGTCGTATTAAATTTTCAATATTTTTATATATTAGCTTATAATTACATAAATATTTTATGAGCTAATTGTACATATTAAATCGGTTCATATAAATATTTTCATAAATCAGAGGTTCTAAAAATTGAGAGGCAACTGCATAAAGCTGGAACTAAATACTTTCCACAGAAAAAATAACCAACAAGTGAAAACGTCATTTTAACTCCAGCTATAATAATATGTTTTCCAAATCTAAATATATTCTTACAAGCATGCACTCAAGAAAATCAAAACAGATTTTTTGCTTTGTTTCATTGAAACACAATTCTAGTGTTGATTTTTTATTGATCTAAGGAGAAAACCGTTTTAATAAGTCATTTTCAAATACCATTAATTTTCAAACCCAAAAAAACACAGCATTTTAAACGAATTTATTCGAAAACAGTCAAAACTCAAATTTTTCCGTGTAGATGAGTTTAAATAAATTATTTTCAGGAGAAAAATAATTTTCTAAGAGGTTTAAAATAACTACGGCATTTCCTTATAACCAAAAAATACATTTTTATGAAATTCATAAAAATGTATTATGAAATTCATAAAAATTTAATACAATTCAAAATAATGTACTGATTATTCTTTCTTGGGCTTTTTCAAATGATGACACTTCTGTAATAAATGAATGCCGTCTCTCTTGCACCTTTATCATCCCACAGGAATTATTAAAATAATCCTTATCGGAGTGTAACATTCGTGCCATCATTTTATGACGAACTGTTATTGCATTCATTTGCTTTACGATCGTTTGATCATGGGTAACGACCAATAACTTCACCTAAACTGTTAATCTCTAGCATAAGTCAGTGACTTTTGGATAAACATTGCTTTAAGAAACATTCATTTTATACACTTCATTTATTTCTGGACAAAAATGCTTCATCAACATTATATTATATGCAATGTAATTGCAAGATGTTTATAAAATTCTATCTGTGCAAAAATATCTATGCAAATTCATTATTAGACAAAATATTTGTTTTCAGATTCGACATATTTTCTATAACATAATCTTTCCTTTGGCAAATTTGTATTCCTTATTCTAGACAGTGATGTATTTATGATACATTGCTATCTATTAAAGCGTATAAATCCTTTTCAAAAATTCTTTCATAACATTCTATGCCAGACTGCACTGCGTATTTTATGCTCGAATTATATTGTTTATCCCATATTCTTATAGTGAAAATTTTTAAAAGAGAACATATGCTTCTTGGCACAATCGTTTTGGAAAAAATCTATTTCTTCTTTTATATTTTATCAGTTCTTTAATTAGAGCAAGGCTTACTAAATAATTTTTTTATTAAATTAGTATGAATTTTAATTTATGTAACAAGTGCTTTGATTAGAATTGCTCTTTTTGTTGTATGTTTTCATATTCATAATAATGATATTATATTGTTATACCACAAAAGAAGATATTCCCTACACATGTAGTTTACGTGAACACTGAAAGCGTTAAGGGTTATTATTTTTAGTGATTTATTATGAAAAAATGTTATTGCACAAACCCCATCTACTTTTTGTAATTTTAGAAATGCAACATTTATGCAATTTTAATTGCCACAATCATTGTATAACAAGAAATTTAATTCTTTCTAAAACCATGAGAAGTATACTTGCTACCAAATTCATCAATCTTTAAATGTCTGTGGTAAGGTCCACGTCTGAATTAGACTCTTATTACTTTTAGTACTCTTATTGCTTATTACTTTAAGTACTTTAACTACTATAAGTACTCTTGTTAATTAATTTTCCTAAAATATTGATAAACATTTTGACCTCAACAGTTTCCACAATCAAATTAATTATCAATTGATTATTATCATTATTATTTGAGATGATAATGTGCCAACACCTAATGCTGAAAAGTAGATTGTCGTGAATTCTCAACAAATTTTGTAATGAAACAAAAGCCGAGATGTTTCTCTATTGTATCTCAAATTATATTATTTTGATTTTTTAATTAATCATTAATGAATAAAATTATTTAACAAATCAAATTAGATTTTATCTAATAGGTTAAATGATTTTTTTTCCTTAACTAAGTCTCGATCCCGAAAATATTTTAATATACCATTAATAGAGAAAAGGGGCCCTCTAAATTGTCAACATATCGTTCGCCAAGTGTAACCCATGATACCCATATCTTCCTCTGGTAGAATAAAAACCCAGCATTCACTAAGTATATTTATTTTCATACGACAAAACATATACAGAAGCTGGTTTAAACTATTTTACTCATACAATTTCCTGGTTTCTATTCAGTTGAGTTTGCTAGTACTAAAAGTGGATTAAGATTCAAAATGCCTCTACACCTGTATCCCCACAACCATTAGTAGCTTTAATGAAGATACTTTGTTCGAAGAACGAACAGGCTAATTTTCTGTAATTGTGTTTGAATGCGTAAATTAGTTTGTTTCTAGCGGTAAGTCTCCACGAAGTTTTATTGTTTTCAAGTTAGTGGGAATTTCTGTTTATTCTCAAACTTTAATCAGAAGCTTATATAAAACCTTTCAATTAAAATTTACTTTTGGAATAGCATTGGTTAATAGTCATTACTCAGCAGGCTTCATCGCGTAAAATTACCAAAACAAAGGGAGGACGCTAAACTCATTATGAAAAAAAAAAAAATATTTGCAGTAAGCAAACAGCTGTAAGTGTCGCTAGTTTTTTAAAAACAAAAAAACACTACTAGACGAATGTCAATACTGTAACCGTTTAGTTCAACTCGTTATGTAACGATTACAAATAAACAAACATGTTTTTTCATTATTCAACGCTCAACTGCAAATGCAAACAACGTATGTTAATTTTTGTATTTCATATTTTTCGAGTTGTAATTATAGATATACGCAATCACTCACATTCTAAGACCTCACATCATGTGAAATCTGGTTCTTGATGTCGTTAATGGGATATTATTTGGCCAGAAATTTGAAATGGGTGAGAAAATCCGGGTTGCTGCAGTCTGACTGTAAAAAACATATGCAGATGAGAATTTTGGGCGATCGTGCTGATCAAATCGCAAGAAAGAAGAATGTGTCTGTGTGGTGTGCATGGTAGTGCATCGAGAAAAACTTAAATGTACGGATACTAACAGCGATAGAGAATAATTTTTCCTGATTTATTCGTCTTTCGTTCAATTTCTATACATTTTTCATATTTCTGTATATAAGCTACTCCGCAGCAAACCAAATATCGCTCTCTCGCTGGCTAATGTGTTGAATACACCTATACTAATTTTAGGTCACCGAATAACGTTGCTAGGAAATTCTAGTGCCACTAGCTGTTGTTTCGAGATCCCACATGAATTATAGCAATTTATCACACAATTTCAAAACGAGTGAAAGCTATGGCAGGTCCATTTGATCAATATTTGTCTTGGAAATATTTAATGAATTATATGAGTGACTCACGCTACTCAAAAGTTTCAAAATGGATATCGGTTTAATTGTTTACTATTTCTCTAAGATGAGATATACAGTAACTATTTAAAAATGCCAATTTTCGCAGCGGGCTTGCTCTGCTCATACAATTTTACCTCTATCTTCTGCGTGCAATCGCTAGTTGCAGAAAGCCTTCTGTGTTTTGCAGTTTACAAAATGTGAATCTGTGCTTGAATCAGCAGTTTCAAGAATGGAAGAATCCAAAAATAGTTTTCTTGGGAAAATAAAAAAAATCTTATTTTTTTATTTACTATTTTTTAAATAAAATTTTATATGAGATTCTTTACATCAGTAGCTTACTTAAAGGTTTCCGATTCTTTTTAACAGCTAACAGTCGCATCTGTATGATAACACATGTTGTGTGCGTTTTGATCTGTTGGCTCTTGTTCACTTTGTCAAATTGTTGATTCAGTTACAGTTGAACATGCATACCATATTAAGTTCGATTGTGATTCCCCGAGTGATATTAACATCCGTAGATACAATCGTCAGTTGGAAAGCTCTAGATGACTTTGTATAGGGAAACGTATGAACTACATCAATTATTCCATACATGGTACGGGAAGAACTCGCCTACGCCTTAATGTGTGCTGTGTGACGAATGGTGGTCATATTGAACATTTGTAAGAAAAACTGTTTGAACCGCGCTTTCATTTCATTCATCAATCTAAGTCAAAGTTAATATATGTTACATAGGTTTAAAGCCCTGAGATTTATTTTAAAACACGCAGTATAAAGATAATTTTCATTTAAAAGAAAATTTATCAGTTGATTTAAATGACATACTGAACTTCGATCTAGAAATACTGCATATTACGAAATATATTTTTAGTGGTGCAGGATATTTTACATAAAAATTGTTCTCCCTTTTTCTTTCTATCGTACTTACCATCTTCACTTTCCCGGATCGGCAATCCCCGTTTATCTCACATAACTAAAAGGAAACTATCTTTTAGTTTAATTCATTATTACATAAGCATTTTCTTTAACCCCTTTACCGTTGTGCCAGTCATACAATTAGGCTTATAAACTAAAATTTAATCATTAATTCGCTTGATAATTTGACACGAAAATGACGTACAATCCATAAGCATCTCAAGTATTCGGCGCCTTCTTAGATGAATGAAAACGGCAGTCCCTTTCCAAAACAGGAGGGTCTATCTTATTATTTAGCAAAGAAAATGCGACTCTTAAGGGGTTAAAGAAAAAAAAACTCTTATACACCATTTGATTGGAAGTTACTTGCGTCCATTAAATTTTAGAAAAGATTTCTAAAGGGAAATTTATACGTTGCTTGTATTGACATATTGAACTCTCATCTTGAAATATTCATATCATGAAATATATTTTTAGTACATGGTACAGGGTATTTTGCATCAAAAGTGTTCGCTCTTTTTTCTTCCCATATATCCGATATTTTGACTTTTCCGTCACCAGCAATCTCCGTTTATGTGTGAAACTGCATTTTAGTTTAATTGATTATTACCTAAGCCGTTTCTTAAAAAAAGAGAGAGAGAGAGAGACTCCGTTTGATTTGAAACTACTTTCGTCGATTGAATTTTATAAAAGATAATTTTTATTTAAAATTAAACTTATATGATGCTTGTAATGACATAGCGAGCACTCAGGTTTGAATTATTGTGTATCATGAAATATATTTTTAGCACACGAGACATATATTTTACATAAAATGTGTCTCCTCTTTTCCTAGTATCCAACATTTTCACCTTGCTGACGTCGGCAATCCCCATTTGAGGTCAGATCATTAAGATTCTACTCCAAACTGTCTGTCAGTTAAATTGATTATTACCTAAGAAGCTTTCTTTAAGCAAACAAACCTAATATGAGACGACCTTATGTCGGATGACCGAGATTCTACTGCAAACTGTCTTTTAAGTTAATTGATTAGCTAAGCAGTTTTTTTTAAGCACGCAAACCTAATATGAGACTTCGTTTCATTTGAAACTACTTGCGCCGATTGTATTTTATAAAAGATCATTTTGATTTAAAATGAAATTTATCTGATGCTTATAATGACATAGCGAGCACTCGTTTTGAACTACTGTGCATCATGAAATATATTTTTAGCACACGGTACAGGATGATTTACATAAAATATGTCTCCTCTTTTCCTAGTATCCAACATTTACACTTTGCCGACGTCGGCAATCCCCATTTGAGGTCAGATCATTAAGATTCTACTCCAAACTATCTGTCAGTTAAATTGATTATTACCTAAGCAGCTTTCTGTAAGCAAACAAAACCTAATACGAGACGACCTTATGTCGGATGACCGAGATTCTACTGCAAACTGTCTTTTAACTTAATTGATTAGTTAAGCAGTTTTTTTTAAGCACGCAAACCTAATATGAGACTCCTTTCATTTGAAACTACTCGCGCCGATTGAATTTTATAAAATGGTCTGTTCTTCAACTTCATTTTTTTATGTAATTTTTTTTATCCGATAGTGTTTTTGATGTATTACTCCCATCCATCATCCTCTCCGTAAGTCTCTGAAATCCGTCTAGATTTTTTGAGGAAAAAGCGATAACTGCTTTTCATTATATTATGGAATTTTATTTAATTCAGCTGAAAGAATCATGAAACCAGGAGGCAAATGAGGTATAAAAAGAATAATGTTTCGAAAGAGATAAAAGGATGTCAGGACCCTTCTGAGAGTTTAATCTTTTGAAGTAGATTATTATTGTTACATAGAGGAGTCGGAGGGCTCTTTTGTCTCAGGAACAATGAGATTTAATAACACTTCACTTTTTATAAATTTTTCATAAAACATCACGCGAATATTCAAAGTTTTTAATAGTTCTTCATAAGTTTTCGATGGAGATGTAATGTTTAAATGAATTCAGAGTTATATTTGTTTAATAAGTTTTTAAACGGTTTTATTTAACTTGGCTTGTTTCATGTTCGTAAGGAGGAAATCATATTTTACTCAGTTTTTGATTTAATAAAGCCTTGAAATTTTGTATATTTGTGTGTATCAGATGACGATACGAAAGTTGAATATTTTTAAAATTTAATTATCATTTAATCGGTTAATTTAAGTTGCATTTTGATTCCATATGAGTGGCGCCATCTATAGTGAATTAATTTATATATTATCTATAGTGAATTATTTATAAGATTCAATATTATTTATAACAATGAATTGTAATATACATTCAAGACTAAAAAGTAGAAAATAATAATATTAAAATGTTTTTAAGTCACACGCTTTTGTTATTGCACTAAAGAGAAGAAATTATCTTTCTATAAAAAATAAGGACACCAACCAGAATCATAAAAGCTTGAAGTGCTGAAAACAATATTATGTAAATGTGACTAAAATCTAAATCAGACATTAATATGATTTTAATCATATGAAATATATTAAAATTTCAATTTGCTTAAAATATTTGTTTTAGCCCCTCACGCTTTTACGATTTTGTTCCTACACCCATACTTTTGTTAAAAAAATCCCTTTTTTACTCTCTAGTAAACTGATAAATGCGTGTTTTTAAAAACTTCTATAAAAATCCTCAAAAATTATTGCTCGTCAACTCTTTCTTTTATAAATTGCATCTCAGAATTTCTTAAGCCAAACGTTTAATTTTCACTGTGTGCTAACTCCTCCTCCTAGCTGTTAAGCGTATATTACGTACGATTTTATATTAAATAATTTTTATTCTCATTATAACAGAAATACATAAGGCAATTTATAGTAAACGATATTTCCATACTTCAAGTGAAGTATCCAAAGGATTGAAGCTTGTAAAATTCCTCTTAAAGCATCTTGGGAGTTGATGACTTTTGCTTAATCCAAAATAAGATAAATTGCTTTGTACGAACAGATTAAAGCGAGTGCAACATTCCTAGTTTCCCAAGGAATCGAGCGTAGTGTTTAGCAATAATCCAGTGGGAAATCCGGAACTTTTCTCTCCGAGTAACGACACCTGGTATCTTTAATTTAGACCCGTTGCTGTTCACGAGTATTTGACCTGCCATTTAAAGAGCTTTGCGGAGGTCAGCACAATCTGGGCTGGAATTCAATAAGTTCAGGCCCATCAATTTATAATGTCGCGAAACTCAACTTCCCGGGAATACCCAGTGTGGCCAGCTTTCATTCATTTCATTTCCAAGTCTGCAGGAGTTTTGGACGGTCTCCTCACTGCAACCGTAACTCATTCGTCTAATGAACTCGGGTTCGCATTTCGGTCGGTTGTTTCCGGCAAAACTCGATTTTTGGCTTCCTCTAATAACGATTTTCAACCGGTTATTACCGGTTCGTTACAAGTCACGTGATTTATGGGCGTTAAATGGATCGTTATGCGCGGGAAGAACAGGTGATAGCTACTGGCGAGAATGCATAATAAATTGGTTGGTTGTCCGAAATGTTGCCTGTCTCGAAGAAATCTAGTTTTGTGGAGTAATCGGAAGTGTGTTATTAAATAGAAGGGCCCTGTAATGAGGCATATTTCTAAGGGAACGCATTCCAAGGGGGGGAAATTACACATTAAGCAGGAAAGATTGCACTAGCCTCCAAAGGAATCTAGTCAGATTCGAAATAGTTTCTGAATTCTTATTTGTAAGGCCTTTCTTTTTCTTGAGAAAATCGAATTTCTGAGGCTATGGGCATTCATTTCGTTGATTCACGTGTTATAAAAAGTAATCAGTTCAGTAATTTCGATGCTTTGTGGAACTTTCTTAGTGGTTTACATTTTTAAATTGGTATCACAAGTTTTTGTATTTGAATTGAGGATTGAATTTACTATTCAACCCTTTGACTGCTGATTCCGCGATTTATCCTGTGAGTTTCGCTAGCTAAATGTGTTTATTTAGAACTACAATAGCGTTGAATCATATTATACTAATAAAACTTTGTATATGAACAACGATTTGCTTGGTTCAACGGTATTTGAACATGTGTGCAAACGTTACATCTAAATATTGATTTTGAAAAATTCGGCAGTCAAAGGGTTAATCTTTTAACACATATCTTGAGGTGTGCTATTGGGAAGAAGCACATACGAGTTCAGTATCATTTATTTTTAGGAGAAAATGAAATCTTTCTTCCTCATCTTTCAGAAAAGATTTATTTTTAAGATCAAATCGCAAAAGCGTTGAAATTCAATTTCGAAAGTTATGTTTTTAACTTTATTGTTTGAGAACATTAATATTAATTTTTATGATAATCAATCATATTATGATTTCTGAGGTTTTATATTTAGAAGCTGAAAAACACTTTTATTAAAAGTTTTTTTAGTCATTCGAAAGCAAATTATGAAAATTGCCGTCGTTAAAATATTAAAAAGTAACACATGTTTTCGTCCTAACTTATTTAAATTTGATTCTCGTATTCTGTTGAAAGAGACATACCCAAAATTTTATTTATAATACTTTCATCTTTCGAAAGTGGACAGTTGTCGAAATATGCAGTCTTCTCAATTTAATTTAGATTCTATACTGATTTAATTTCAACTCATACACTATCTGGCTTCAAGCAATTTAAAATTCAGCGTATTCATTTACAGAAAATATTGGATTAAAATTTTCATTCTAATGTATTTTATATGTATTAATTCCCTCTTTTTTTAAAGAGTATAGAAAGTTATTAAAATTTTGACAAACTAAAAAATTCCGTATTAAGTACTCGACACGAGAAAAAAATGCATAATATAAAATTCCTAAAACTCAATTCAATAGAACTTGCGAGAAAATGAAAAATGACAGGTTACATTATGTATAATTGTACGAAAACGCGGAATAGAATCTTCTTTCGAATTAAAAAATATAAAATAACGGCTTTAAACTAAATTTGCTTAGAAACACATGGTATTACGAAAATCTAATTACCTTCTGGCAGTTTTGTTTTATTTCTATCGATATTCATTTCATTTTTTCGAAATGCTGGGGAACTATTGTTTTTTCCATCTCTTTTTTCCCTCCCCTTTATACCAGTCTTTCATGCGGAATTAATGGATTCCTTTTATTTTAAATATGTAATTCAGTTATTTTATTTGAAAAAGAAAGCTACATTATCTGAAATTTATAATCGATATTTTTATAAAATTTGTTTCCTTATTTTTTAATTTTTATTATTAAAAAGAGAGTGTAAATTAGTGATAAAACTTTATGTTTTACCCTAGCAGACAATAGAGGAGATGAAAAATAATATTTAATAAATGATATGAATATTTTTCGTTTCCAACTTGAAAGAGTGGAATTTAATAAAGAAGTATTTATTCTGCAAAATGAATAGATTTTCTTAGAAATCAAAATGGCTGCAGTGCTTTCTGATAAAAATTTTCAGTTCCCATGTGAATGCATCATCAATTAACTTAATTAATGCATGGAAAGATTTTGTGATTAAAAATTATATCTATCTTATAAATTAAAATAATGGTTCTCTGGTCAGTTTCTGAGTAAACCTTCAAATATCTCGCAGGATTTATTTTGAACATTGGCATCTAAAACAATCTTGTAGTGATACTAAATTTTTCGTTTTTGTTTATTCATAATTACGCGTTTATTTACTATTTGGAAAAACATAGCAGTAAATTTTCAAAATATATCCAAAATTATCTGAGAACGGCCTATCGTTTGAAATACAAAATTCTATGAACTACGTTCACCGAATCTAGAGCAGGAAAAAGAACCTTTAAAATCTCTTGACTCTGTTTCTAGGAAGTTTAAAATAGTTAATCCTGAAATTAAACCCATGTCGCCATTTTCTAAACTAGATAAAAAAAAATCTAGGAATTTTAAAAATATCGAAAATTCATCACGTCATATCCTAATCTGAACACAATAGTCAAAAAATATTTTGAATTGCTAATTTAATAATATGAAATACATTGGCTGTACTTTATAGAACTGAGTTTTATATACATAGATGCAAGTTTTTAGTAATGCCAATACAGAATTAAGGATGAAGAGCTAGGATTTTATAAAGAAAACAGATCCACTACAGCCTGGTGGCAGAATCATGGGCAAGGGTTGAAGATTTACTTCCATCTAACAGCCGCCATGATCTGATTCGTGCTAAATATACCGTCATGATTCAAATGCTTTCACTTTGGTGTGGTGAAGAATAGCGTGGGGTGCTGCCTCAGGTGTCACTCTCATTGTTTAATCAAGGTTCAACATCACGTGATATCCGTCCCAAAATATTCCTCTTATAGCTTCGAAACGGGATTGTCTATGATTATCCCTTTCAAGTTCCCTACATGTTTCGTTTTGGAAATTATTAAATTTATTCCAAAAATGAGTAATGCGTATTAGACATGTAGGTGATCATAAATATGTAAAGGAAAAAATTTAGCATTTTTTTTATTTTCAAGAAATTTGTGGTTTCACAGTGAAACCAATGAATGATAACGGGCTATTTATCCTCCGAATAAATTATCATCCAAATGTAATTTAAAATATGTATTTAATTAATAAATACACGTGAGTATTCAGGATATTCAACCGTCATAAAATTCAATATTACTTTCGATGATTCAATTTGAAAAAGTATCAATTTGTGCAAGAACCCTCATCATTTTGTTCTTCTTAGAGATCAAAAGCAATTTAGCTCTTGCAATGCCGATATCTTTGTGAATGCTACCAGTATTGAACAAGTATTTTTTTATATAAGTTGGCCTATATATCTATATAGTTCTTAAATTATGAAAGAAAAATTACGTTACGTTTCGCCCATGCGAAGTAAAAAAATGTTTAATGTGTGCGAAACAAATGAAATCGAAATGTTCAACAGATAAATGATTCTATAATGAAATAAAATTATTCTTTTTAAATAGGCATTTGAATATAATCCTTTGAATTAAAAGTAATATGGTGACATAGTTATTGAATTTCTGTTTCAAGAGTATATTTTTCTCCAGAAACTTTACATATTTTGCCACTTCTCCACGAACAAAAATATAAATCGATACATATTTTTCCCCGAATAAATACCTAGAAGCGTGATAACCGACATTCTAGATACTCAACGGCCTCGCAAAACCACTCGTGTGGATATGAAAATGTTGAAACATCCGTGAGAGAGCGCGTTATTTAAAATTCCGATGCCCGCGAACGGTATTCATCAGGAATTTAACCATGCTTGTTAAATGTCGATCACGTGCTTTTCTCGCCGGAGCAAAAGACTTAATCGCGTGTCAGTGACACCTGCTGGCGACATTAAGAAGTGATGAATGGCCGAGGAAAAAATTCAATTTTCTCTGTTTTTTCAATTGTTTTCTTTCTTTTTCTTGTAGTGTTACTGGAGCAAACAAAGAACTTGCCACAGGCCCCCCATCGCGGCAGCTCTGTGTTCTATCATACGAATTTGGTTTCTTTCGTGACTTGGTGTATAATAGATTTCTTTCGGCTTAAGCTTTATAAAGAATGTGTTATTATAAAAGGACACATTTTGCTTTGATTTTGATGTTTAAAATTACAGTCCTTGAGAAAAGAGATCTAACGTCTGAGAAAACCTTGAGGCGCGAATATTTTTAAATTGAGAACTTTAATTAAATGTGGGATAATATCAAGCGCCATGCGAATAAATTAATAAAAGTAATTATATACTTCTAGTTTTATTTTGCATAATTAAATGTAAAGATATTCTTACTAATAGTGATTGAATTTTCTTGCAGTTTCCTAACTGATAAGTTTTAGCTGTGTCAGACCAAAATTTGTTCCATTTTGATTACGGTTTCAATAAAAAATATCATTCCGTCGTTTGCTTAAACAGATTTAAAAATATAGATCTCTACATTTTTATCTCTTTAGAAGTTCCAAATTCAATTCGTTTTTTATTAATTAACAGCCTTTTATTTGAAGGGGAGGTAGGAAAACGAAGAAAGAAAATATTTTTAATAAAACACAAATTGCTACATTTTAAATCATAGTAATATAATTTAAGTCGCATTTTTTCTTAACATAAGTATGCCCTTTAAAACTTTTTCCGTTTCATGGATATATCTCTTTATGTTCCCTTAGAAATATTTTCAGCTGCAGACGATGATTTGCTTATTTACTCCTCTCAACGAAGTAGATTCTAACCCCTACCAAGATTAAAATTTATGGCGCTGTCTGAATCACAAACTAATGTATGGTTTTCTGCTCAGGCGATATTTGAGTTTTAAAAGCATATCCATGAATATATAACGTGTTTTTATTAGCTTAATCACAAAACCATGATTGATATACATGGTGATTATAAGCTTCAAGTTTCAAAACGACATGAAGTAAGAATCATTCGTAAGAATGACCTAGAATGCATGTGAGGAAATTGAGTTTTCTTTGGAGAAGAAAAATAAATTGCGTCAAAAATTACCATCAAGTTAGCTCTCTCAAGGACATTATAAAGAAGGATAACAAAGAAAAAATCACTTGTCTGTATCATGCCTTTCTTAGGTCTCATACAAACTCTCCAAACTCAAGAATATTGTCAGCTGATGAGAAACAGCAGACTGATAGGAGAAAGTGACAATTTTATGGTAAGAAACAATAATAAATGTGAACAGCGACAAGAGTCTTAGTAACACCGAAAAAAGAGTGTCATAAGATCAACAACTACAACCACCCAAGAAATATTGAATATGCTGTCCATCGTTTTTGAATAATTTTTTTCTTCCACCAAACAAAATAATATGTCAGTTCATTCTGACCAGAAGTTCTAAATTTACAGCGTTTTAAAATCTCAAATTGAATTGTAATCACTCTGTATATGCTGATATTGAAACTATAAATCTGCAGTAGAAGTCTCGTGTTTCTCTCTCGTTTTCGCATGCTTGTTGATCATTTTCAATCTTAGAATAATGGAATCTCTCTTTGACAGACACATTAAGAATAGCAGAAAGTGACTTCATTTGCCAAACTTGTTCTAAGAGATATTTTGAAGAAGATTGTTATCCAGAAGTGTATGCTGCGCGATGGTACTACTCACATTCCATCTCTTAAAACAAGTAGTACAATGGCATTATTTTTCAGCGATGGTTCTTGTGTTACTACCTAAATCAACAGTAACTCAAAAACTTTAAATTGCTATTTCAGTGAACTTTAACAGAAAACACGAGCATATATAAAATCTCAGTATGCTTTCGATTCAACTCTATTGATTGCATAGTTGGCAATTCTAAGCACTGAGCAGGAGGATTGCGATTGTGACGATTAGACCCCAAATGATTAAGAATTTTAGTAAATGAAAGAGCAAAGTTCGATATTCCCTTTTCTGGGACATTTAAATCAATATTTTGTCATGATACCCTTATAATAAAATATTTTGCAATTTGTCAATAATTTTGCAGCTAGTTTTCATAACTTTCTTGTAAATAAAATATAGTTGCTGTAATGGTTGAAAAATTCGACTTCGAGTTTTTGATTAATTTCCACGTTTTAGACATACCTGAACCTGAAGAAAAGCATTTTTAGAATTATGCCTGTTAGTGAATACGATAAATGAGAAATACAACAAACTAGGAGGAAATTCAGAATATGGTCTTTACACCAAATTTGAAGATCTCTATCAAATTTGAACAAAATTCGTTAAAGGGAAAATCTGCTTCTCAGTCCATCTGTGTGCATGAGAATACACAAGATGTGACCAATAAATAGAGTGAATGATGAAATAAGTCTTACATTGAGTAAGCCTCACATGAAAATTATTTACAATCCTTCAAAATAGTCCCCGTCGTACACTATGCACCTCTGACAACGCATGTACAAATCGTCGAAAGTTCTTGAAAACTCCTCCACTGGTATAGCTTTCAATTCCCGGATCACAGCAGCTTGAATGTATGCAATGTCTGTAAATTGTCGCCCTTTTAGAGTCCCTTTAAGTTTAGGAAGCAGCAAAAAGTCCATTGGTGACAGGTCTGGGGAATACGGTGGATGCGACAGTTCAGTAACTCCATGTTGATCCAGAAACCGCTTTACAAGCATAGCGGTATGCGGCCGTTTATTATCGTGCAAGAGAAACCAGATGTGACCGTGCACGACGAATACTAGTCAAGAGTCGTTTGAGCACATCGCAGTAAAGAGTCTTCAAGGTCACGGTGTCATCTCCATACTGCTGATTCAGCATTGCATGACTTTCGCTTGCTGATTTACCCAATTTGTACAAGAATTTCAAACTGATTCTCTGCTCCACGACACGCCAAAAAACAAGCCAGCCGCACAGCCAACAGTCGATAACAAATTTATCAAGACGCACGAAACCACGCACTAATGTTAACCGAATATTAAGGAACCCGACGAAGGTGTCGCTGATAATCGGGTTGTTCCCTTTTTCGATTTGAGGGGTGATTCACCCTACTTATTGGTGACACCTTGTAATAACTCTAAAACGGAACAAATTAGATAGATGAAGTTTGGCATATGTTTTTTCGCCATATTTGACCAAATCCTGCTTCAGGTTGTCTGTCGGGTCCGTGTGTATGGGTTTAGTTTAGTTATATTAACGTCCCGTTTTGAAGAAACACGAGGGATATTTTGGAAAGGACCTCGTAATTTTGAACCTCGTTCCAGTGTATATGAGAAAACGATAACTT
>BGPR01033772.1:0-16813 GCA_013235015.1 Araneus ventricosus | reverse complement strand
CATACTAACAGTCCCTATCCTGGGGGGCCAGTTCGCTCCGCCATCTTGAATTTCATCCTCCACCTTTCTTAATCTTTCTTCATTATCTCGAAATCTATTTAGTTTTAAATGAAAACTGATATAACAAATTAAAGAGCGTAAAACTCCCTAAAAATACATGCTATTAGTTTTCTTTTAGCTTTAAAAGTTTCCGAGATAATAGGTCTCAAAGTTTGCCGCCATCTTGGATTATATCCCCCCTTTTTGAGTTTTACTTAAATATCTTGCAGACTATTATAACTAGGGGCAAAAACCGCGGACTTATTGAGAATTTTAAGGTCATTAATTTGTTTTATTACTTGTAATTTGAAAATTAAATAGATTTCGAGATATTCAAGAAAAACTAGAAAAAAGGGGATAAAATCCATGATGGTGGCAAATTTTGAGACACATTATCTCACAAACCATAGAAGCTAAAAGAAATATAAAAGCATGCATTTGTATGGAAATTTACGATAATTAATTTTTGTATTAGATGCAGTTGAAAATCTAACAGTTATTGAGATACTCAAGAAAAACTATAAAAATAGAATGAAATATAAGATGGCGACAAACTTTGAGACCCATTATCTTGGAAACTATTAAAGTTAGAACGAAACAAATCCTGTATTTGTAGGGAATGTTGCGCTCTTTAATTTATTTAATAAATTAAAACATTAAAACTGAATAGGTTTCGAGATATTAGAGAAAAACTGGAAAAGGGGAATAAAATCCAAGATGGTGGAGCGAGCTCAACTCCCCAGGGTCGGGGACTTTTAGCATATTCATCAGAAATACCTCATGAACATGTTTAAAAATGTTCAAATCTATATGCTTTAATGTTTTTTTAAGTCCTTCTTTGACTGGACTACCAACCAAGATTTTTTTACAAATTCATCCACTTTTATCTCAAAAACTATTAAATCTTGTAGAAAAATCAAAGAATTCATTTGTAGGGAATCGTACCCTCCTCAATTCGTTAAAACACATGTAATTTGAATATTAATAGCTTTCGAGATATTCAAGAAAAACTAAAAAAGGGGGAGGAAATCCAAGATGGTGCCACCAGCTCACGCCCCACAGTAACAGGGACTTTTAGTATGCTTATCATAAGACCTTCACGCACATGTGTACCAATATTCAAAACCATATGAATTAACGTGCAGGCCCCATTTTGGACCTTCGTGGACTGGACTATACACCTTGTTTAAAATACTAATTAGTTGGACAGAACGATAATTTGGAAGTATTTTAAGATATGAATTGGGTTTTGGAATAGTGGCCACAAAAGCTGTTTTCTAGTATGTAGGTTAATAACTGTTCTTTAACAGATATTTCAAAAGGAACATGAAAATATAGAAAAACTAGAGGTTTGAAATAATAGCTATGCTAAGAGACTTATTTCGTCGCAGGGTATGGATGAAATTACAAACCTATGAGTCTTAAATAGCTCCCTAGTCAAGCGTGTAGACTTGACACGATTCTTTCACCCTCGTTTTTAATAAATCGAACGAAATGGAAGACAACAGGGTCGAGTTTTAATACTTATGTATGTAAATAATACGCATTATAAAATTGGGAACTACTTTATCTTCACACAGTAATTCAAGAAAAATTTAATCAATTATCTGACTTAGATAAATTTCATTTTTTCTATATAAAGAAAATAAAACTTTCGTGAATGAAACTTTGTCTCATTATATAATAATTTCTCTGTTTAAATTCTTTTCTATCTAAAACCAATAAGATGAAATTATGTCTCTTAACTGTAAGAAGAATAGGTTTCTTGAAACATGAAAGCACCTTTTCCAATTCGATCGCTTGTACCTGAAATACAAGAAAATTGAATTCTTAATTTCAATACTTGCACAGCGGATTCTCAAATCCACGTGCTTTACTATAACAAGAAATGTGCCATTAGCCGATCAAAGATACCAAAAACATGTTAATTATATATATACAATTCTTAAAAAAGAAAAGTGGTAGACTTATTCTTATAGTTAATCAAGTAACTTTATTTAACATTTAAATCAGTTAAAATCACCGAGAAGTAAAAGTTGGCTTTATTCGTCTTTCAAACAAATGCAGATTTCATTAATGAAAAGCAGTCTATTTCTAAAATAACTTTCCTTGTTTGAAGGCATATGTATTGTGTGGCTAACCTTGATTATTTAAATAAAACCAAATTTAACATCTAGACATAAAGATATCCGTATTTGTTTCACAAGAGAAATAAAAGTGTCATATTCTCTAAACGATCGGTATCAAATTTGTTTCGAAAGTAATTTCAAAAATACTTTACTGTCTTAAAATAATAACAAATTTCCGATAATAACCAATTTGACACATAAGTGAATAAAAAATAGGTTAGCGTCATCAAACGGCAATTAGAACTATTGTTCTACTAAAGTGGAATTTTTCATTATTGCTGCGAAGTTCGAAATGAAAAGGATTTCATTACTGCTTACTTTCATTGCTGTTGGAGCTTTTAACTTAATGGAAACTATTCATGATATACTATGTTTTAGAATAGGAAACTCACTTGCGCTGTAATATTAAGCGATTATTGCTTGAAATTTAATCAGATACGTTTACAGGAATCTGGTCAGTAATACTTGAGAAAAATCGTCGCGAATATTTAGAAAATAAAAGGCCTGGAAAGAACATAAATATGCAGAATAATTAATTAGCAATTACTCTCAATTTTTATTGTTTGCAAAACGTGGAGTCGGGCATGTGAAATAATAATAAAGGAGAATTTGTGTGTGTGCTTTGGCGTTCCATAGGGCAGTCTACAGAAGTTGGAGCCACAAAATTTGGCGCAAGCATATTTTGTTTTAAAGGTTGTAATGAGCGCCATTGAGATATTTCTTTCAATATTAATTAAATAAAAAATTAAGTGAAACTGCCTCTTTTCAGCGATAACTTTCGAAAATATCACAGCAGAAAAGGCTTTTTACACCATGCGCAAATTCAAAAAATTATATATTTAATTATACTAATTCAAGTTCTCTACAATTTTGCTCTTTAATTTTAATCATTTTTTAAAAATTTTTATTTATATTTCATCACAGTATTTGTCATTTCCATTGTTACTACCAATATTTTGTCCTGGACTCGTCTCCCACTGTCAATAACGATGATATAAAATGTTTGGTTTTGTTTTCATATTGAGTAGGTTGCGGTGAATAAAGAAAAATTTTAACTTCAGAATTAAATAATGATGAAATAATTTTTTTATAATTTGATCGTTTCTAAACATCTCTTTCCTATTACATAACGGGATGCATAAAGATTTCAGAATTGTTTTGTTAGTGTGTTCTAAGTGATTTATTGAAATAGCGAAAAAAATAAAATCTCTAAGATATTACAAAAATTATGAAAGATAATCGGTATTACTCAATAAACTCCGATGTTGAATGACTTTACTTATGATATCTATATATTTTATGAGAATGTTTCAGAAAGCAAGCAAATTATTGGGATAGTTGTAAGTAAAACTTTTCCCGTATTAGATTAAACCTAAAATTTTTATTCAGATTATATACCGAGTGTATTGGATAGATGCATAACACAATGGAGTGCATAGGTGTAAGGCTTCTACAATATTGCGAGTTTCGTATCAATCAAAATATGAAATTTAAAAATACTTTCCTGCAGTAAGCATTAAGACCATTCAGCGTATAAAACACTTTATTCAAATTTTTTGTTCTCATTAATATGTCAGGGAATTCTTCTGTCTCGGAGAGCAGACAGAAAAAAACCATTTTAACCGACCTATCCGGCTACCTCACAGGAAGTAAATGGACGGTTAAAATAAAGCTGGGTTATAGTTGAATTAAATTAAATGCATTTTTCTCATACTTTCCACATAAAATAATTCGGAATTAACTAAGATTACATAAACTGACATGTTCCAATATCCAACTCGCTACGCATGACAAGATTCGAACGACCGGTCCCAGTGAGAAGGAAAAAGCGACCCTTCTCGCAAGAACAGTCAAGAGAGTATGACCATCCTCCTTCTGCCTGATAGAGAAAAGTCCTTTAAGTGCCATTTCTTGGTAGGAGGATGAGTTAAAGTCTATCGTGGTGCCATCTCTTGGTAAGAGGTAGGGATAAAATGTGATTGTCACACCATCAGTATTATACTGAAAGCAGAAACGAATTGGTTAAATAGTGATTTTTTTAAGGCGAAATTCGAATCTAACAACACTGATCTGCAAAGTAATGCTATAAATATCCATTATGCATGGCAATAACAGATGAAGAAAAATATTTCTTTTTTGAAATATATAGTAATCCCTTAAGTGCATCGTTTTATAGCAAAAACAGAAAATTTAATGTAACTTCAAAACTACTCTTGCAAATTAGCTGCAACTTTGCATGGACTTATTTAATAGCCTTCTGCTTCAATTACTATTAAAATTTTAAATGTTGCTATTCAAAAATTTTTAATAATCAAATTTGGAAAAATATTTCATGCATTCAAAATTATTTGAAAATCAAAATTAAAAGTATGATAGAATATGTAGAATACTTCATACTATTACGATAAAAATATTATACGTTATAAAACGTGTTATTTTTCAAGATATCAATAAAATAATTTTTGCGGTAACATTAGAAATTCAAAATAATTTTTGCGGTAACATTAGAAATTCAAAATTTTATTTGCTTATAATTTCGAAACGAATAGTTCTAGGATAATGAAATTTGGTATACGAACATAAATTTTGATGTGGATTTGAAATTCGTCAAAAAATATCAGTTGTCAATGGAGATTTTGACGTTAATGAATTGGTGTAGCGACCAGGAGGCATAGCTGCCCCGGACGCCAGGCTTGGGGCGGAGGGTACAATGGAGTCGAACCGTCACTGTGTTTTGTAATTTTTAAACATGATGAGGGGGTATAGATATAATTCCAATCTCCGGTAACTGCTTAGGTTTTCTAAGTCGTTGATGACGAACGGGATAAGAAAAACATTATTCTCTTGGCGCAACTTACCCTCGCTAAACCAATGGCCATGATGACATAACGTTAGTGGTTTCATGTCACTTCTTAAAGCGAAATAAGATCAGACGTCGGAGAAATGTCATGCCCGGGAGCCATTCATACAAGCTAAACCATTAATGATGATTAGAGAGGGGCGAAAAAATCATATTACGATCTCGGAGCTACTTTTCCTAGATATGCCCCTGAATTATTACAATTATAAATATGTACCATCGATATGACATTTGTCAGCAGGGCCCGTGTTGGAAAACATAAAACCTCCGTATTTGCTGCAAATATCACATAACAAAAATGAATTCACATAATTTGGGCAATTATTAGTAAATTAAAGAGTTTTCTGAGAGAGAAATGGGGGGAAAAAAACTAAGGAGCGAATGTATTATACAAAAATGTAGACGAAACTGCGAAAATATGTTAATACATATATATAAAAATTTTCTTTCAAAAAGTTTGTAAAAATAATTTTTTTATAGTGAATCAAGTAAGCTTATTCAACATAGAATTCCATAAAAAGTGGTGTATTTCATATTTCAAGAAAACTATTATTCGTATTTCAGATAAAAAATATGATTACTTTTTTGTTCACAATCGATCACTACTTATTTTCAATGTGTTGCACCCGAAATAACAGAAATAAAAAGAATTCTTAACTTCAAATCTATCGCAGAGGATTTCAAATCCCGCGGTTTATTACAATCGCAACAAAGGCCATATATGACGACGAATTGCCGAAAACGTGTGAATATATATAGAAAAGTAATTTTTATTAAAGAGTGGTAAATTCTTTATAGTAAATCAAGTAAATTTTTTACAATCATTGAATTATATAAAAAGTGGGTTTTTCACATTTCAGGGAATAATGAACGAAATAAGTCCAAATTTAATTTATAGTCTTTATGATAACGATACATGCTTTACTCGAGAATTAAAAGAAACTTATTTTCTCAACGACCACAAAGTAATTTCATACTTGCTTTATTGCCTTAAAAGTTTTTCAATAATAACAAATTTGATTGATAAGTATTAAAAAGAATAGAGCAGCGTCATCTAACGTCAATTAGAAACATTACTCACGTAAAGTCGAACTTTTCATTATTGATGAGAATTGGAAATGAAAATAACTTCATTGCTGTGCTATTGGAAATATGAACTTAATATTTAAACATACTGAAATTATCCTAACTTTTGAAATAGGAAACTAGCATTGTAAAATTAGACGATGATTACTTCAAATTTAATCAAATATGTTTCCGAGAATATTCTTATTAGTACTTAAAAAAGTCGCCGCAAGCGATCAGAGAAGAAAATGTTTGGAAAGAACATAAATTATAGTGTGGCCTCGTAAGGGTAAAAAATATTTTTGAAAATTTTCAACGGGGCACCTACTACATAAAAATGAATTACAGCATTTTTTTCAGATTTTAAAGTCAAATTTTAAGGGTCGTTACTACGCTGAAAGTTTTTGTATTTAAGGAATAAAATTACAATTGAATTAACTTCAGTTAAACTATCTTTATCTATTAAAGATTTCGTGTAATCTAAAAGATTTTTTTTTATTTTTTACACTTTAAGCAAACTAAGAAGAAAAAAAATTATTAAAATTCAGTTTAACGAATTACAAAAGGGAATTGTAGTATATTACCTTTTAAGATATTAAAAAAAATATTTTATATTCCGGCTATTCACATCTAAATTGCTTTACTAACAGCAACAAATGCTGCTTTTGCTCTTTGTCTTTTGCATGAAGTCTGCTACACTCTTCCCTCAGTGCCACTCCACACTCTGCTACATAATTTACAACTCTTAGTGGTCCATTATTGCATTACTTTTCTTGTCAGATTCGTCTTCTTCCTATTCTGCAACACCTTTCTGCAGAAACACTAATGGTACATCCAAGACATTTGGAACCTTTTTAAGGACTATATCTGGATCAACTCGTGATTGTTTACGGAAATACGAAGTTGTTTCCCTGACATTCTAGCCTTGACTACAAATTTAGCGACCTTTGTGACATACTTGGAGACCATTTTTTCAACTTCGCGACAAAATTGGCAATATTGGCTACGAAAGGAAATCTTGAACTGTGGTCCTATCTACTGGGATGCAGAAATATCAAGAACTTTCTAAAGATTGCATCACTTCTTATGTATTGACGTCACTTCCTGTTGAAAAGCTGTAAAAGCAAGCTCTCAAACCAAGAAAGTCAGTTGGAGTTAGATCAGCAAGCAAGTTGGTGAGCTAATAATAAATCTTTGAGTGTTATTAAAAGTGCATTTGTCGGAGATTTATTGGTGATCTCTGTTGTTAATTTATACAAGTGCTATTCAGTTTTGTTATCTGCGTTACGTTAGTGTTTTGTTGAAATCTTCAAGGAATAAAGAGTCACTTATTTTGTTTATTATCCTGCTTGTTAATCTGCTTTCAAGTGCACCCACCAGACTATTTTTGTAATACTGGTGTAAAAACTGGGATATTTGATTTTCCTGTGAATGATAGAAACCAGACCTTTGACCAGAGCTATGGATGAAAAATTTGAGAAGCTATTCGCCATGATGGTAGAAATGAAGGCTGGACAGGCTGAATTTGAGAAGAAAATGGAAGTTGGGCAGATAGAAATGGACAACAAGAAATGAAAACCCAGATCCAAGCACACGTCATGAGTCAAGTTGAAGGAATGAAGGATCATGTAAACAGTTGCATAAAGAAAATAGAAAAAGATGTCTAAGCCATGAAAGGAGAGATTGAAAACGTAAAAGGCTAAGTAAAAAGGAAGATCGATGAAGTAAAGGGCGAGGTTCAAAGGAAGATCGAGGAAGTAGAGGTTAATTTTAAAGACAAGATTAGCGACATCGACAAGAGAATTAGTGAACTTGAGGACAGACCGAAGATTTTTCCGGGAAGCTCTGAACTCTTGTATTCCAGACCAACACTCAGGCCCTTGACATTCGACGAACTAACATCATGGAGAGTTTGCAAGACTCAGTTTGATGTTGTTAGCTCTACAAATCGATGGACGGATTTTGTGAAAGCCAGTGAACTTGTGGATTCTCTCCGAGGATCAGCGCCGGGGGTTCTTCAAGGAATACCAGCTAATAAGTTGACAGACCTAACGACCATCGAGAAAGCTCTGGAATCCAGTTTTGGAGACACCCATCTTACGCAATTTTACAGAACTGAACTGAAAATAAAAAGACGGAAGGCAGGAGAAATTCTTCAAATGTTAACCGCTGATGTGGAGCGACTAATAAGCCTGGCATAAGCCGAGTTCCCTCTGGATATTCGGCAGAGCTTAACAGACAAGTACTTCGTCGATGCCAATAGAGACGAAGACACTCAACTTTCAGAGACTGATGGACCTAAGGATCCTATATCAGTACTGACATATAGCATGAAATTTGAGGCTGCGAAAACAGCTTCGAAAACTTCTTTACACGTAAGGTCAATAGAGATGGAGGATGACACTGGGGATGAAAGAGATGATAAATTTAAATCTCTATTGGAAGCGTTAGAAAAATTAGAGAACAGTCTTGCTGCTGAATAGAACGCTCAACGACAAAATCCGAACGTTACTTGTTGCAAGTGCTTCTGAAAGGGGCATGTACAGAGGGGGTGCCAAGCCAATAACGTCCACTCAGGAAAACTCACTTGCGGCGCGAAGGATACCGTCTCTGAATAAAGCCCCTAAAGAAGGCCTAAAAGCTTCTGCACTTAGCGGAGGGGGAAATGGACGCTACCTGGAAGGATTGATTTGTGGTGTCCGTTTTGATGTTGGTGGACTCAACGAGTGTAATTCTTTTAAGAGCAGACCTTGTCCGTAAATTAAAGGAACAACTTATTAACACGGCTCCAAATATTACTTTCGCAAAACAACCTTTGACGGAAATGAAGATGCCCTCTCTCGACGACTCTTTATTAAAGGCTCCGAACCTTGCTGAGAAGAGGTTCGGAATGGAAACAGGTATTTCCGTGAAAGCTTTAGCCATGACAACTGAGGATAGCTGGTCTTCAAGTGAGATCTAAAAAGAGCAGCTGGAAGGTCCAGATATTAGACCAATTCTGAAGTAGAAACTAATTTCGTCGAATCGACCATCTTGGCAAGTAATCGCTCGGGTGAGTTCTGCAACCAAACGATACTGGGCTCTTTGGGGGCGATTTTATTGGGACAGACTTCGCGCCGACGCTGTTTAGTGGTGCGGAGAATGTCAAGCTTGCGGAGCCGAAAAGGTCTGAAAACATAAGAAGGAAAGTGAGTAACTGTACGGAGTCCAGCTGAGATGTTTTCTGATCGAACGCAGAGATTCCTGTGACATTCTCTTTGGACGACCGAGGGACACGCCTTCCTCGTCGACAAGTTCAGAGGCAAATTTGGAAAGCGTACAGGTGTCTGCCAGAGAGCGAGTTAAGCTTTCCAGGGAACGGATGAAGACTCGTTGTCACTTCAGAGCAAAAGACTACCATTTTAAGGAGGGTGATCCAGTTTGGATGTATAACATGAAGCGACGGAGAGGTCTGAGTCCGAAGTCACTATAGAACTGGGAAAGACCTTATTCTGTTTTCAAGAAACTGAACAATGTTGTCTACAGAGTACAGATGTTGCGTAATGCGAAGCCAAAAGTCAGCCACATTAGTCGGCTAGCTCCATACTGGAAGACTGATCATAGTTTTATGTAATGAGACTGCCTGGACGTGACTTGCAGTCTTTGAACGGGGGAGCAGTTTTACGAAGCTGCAAAGTTGTTTCCCTGACATTCTAAAGTTCTCGAAAAAAGGAATCTTTTAGAAAAATCCTGAACTTTGGTCCTATATCTACTGGGATACAGAAATATGAAGAACCTTCTAAAGATTACATTGTTTACTATGTATTGACGTCACTTCCTGTTGAAAAATTATAAAATCAAGCTCTCAAACCAAGAAAGTCAGTTAGAGTTTGATCAGCATGCAAGTTGATGAGATAATAAGAATCTGGTGAGTGCTATTGAAAGTGCTGTGTCGGAGATTTACTGTTGATCTCTGTTGTTAATTTATACAAGTTTTATTCAGTTTTGTTATCTGTGTTACGTTAGTGTTTTGTTGAAATCTTCGTTTAATAAAGAGTCATTTATTTTTTATTATTATTATCCTTCTTGTTAATCCGCCTTCTCGTACACCCACTAGGCGATTTTTGTAATAAAGGATTCATTATTTTGTTTCGTTTTTAAAGCACCCACCATTTTCCTTTAGGAACATTGTCGTCAAAAAAGGAGAAACAGCAAGTTACTTACTGGTTCAACAATTCTCCAAAAAAACTTGTTAATCGCACACTTTGAGATTTCTTAATTTATATCTTCGTTTAGTTTTAAGCTTTCAAGATCTACAAATAATTTCTTGGAGCAAAACAAGCAGTTGCTGCTTGAAACCAGCCAATAATTACATAACATTTCACAGCAAACGGGCAAATATTCCAGATTATTCTTGTTAGGAAAGTTTAAATTAATCTCTGAATATATGTATTTTTATATAGTATATTGCCCCTGGAGCTCTAAAACGTAATCCTATATTGGTAATAACTCCACAAAATATGATGGTGACCTCTAAACGTTCTTTATAGTAGTACGGAATTCCTTAAGTTGATTTTTGGCAAACTCAATGATATCTAATGCACTATTGATGACTTTTCATAAATGGAAATATCAGATGTGGTAGTTTGAAAATTACTGTGATCGATTGAGCTTCACGAATTTTTAAATTGTTTGAGCATCAATTTGTCAGGCCCTTTGAAACCCCAACTGATTTAAAAACAGGTGCCTCAAGCATGATTTCTAGGACATAATAATCGCTAGTCAACCTGGACATTTCTTTGCTTATCTTTTGCTCACTAAAGACACATTCTCCACCTTCCTAACTCAGTGTTAACTAAAGTGGTATAAATGCTCAAACATTTTAATTGATCAATAACTCCACAGGATTTTATTGTTTTGTGAACAGCAATAGCTGTTGCTTCTACAGTTTTGATAGGAATTGTTTTTGGAATTGAAAGTAATTGGTCAGTGCCTTTCCGAGAAGCAGTAATCGATAATCAATCAACAGTTTCACTACCTATAATGTCTTCTGTAATTTTTCCACCAAAGTTAAAAGTTAAATGAAAATCAGCTGAGAACTCGTTTTTTAATCTTGAGTTCTATTTTCTATATATCTTTTGAGTTCTATTTATATTCTGAAATGCCAAATAGAGGATTTGTTCACATTGTACTCGTATGGATTACAATAATAATATTTCGCTATAATAATACTTAAATAAATTTTGAATATACCTTCTATAACTTAACAGTCAGACATGAACAAACAAACACTCAGACAAGTATACTACACTCACTACAGTAGCCGATTGCATAGTGATCTGCTTGAGTCAGGCTCAGGCTGCGATTGTAACGTGCGCGAGCTCGTCCAGACAAGAAACACCCCTACATTAGCATGAATGCTGACTGTGATTTGAACTTATAGTGAAGATAAGACCCAGCATGAATGAACTCTCCTACATTCAGTAGTTGTTATTGATTATTACTTCTGCGTTTGACAGTTTGTTGTGAAGTTAATTCAATATTTGGATAATTTCTTGACTCTTCTAAACTTTAAAGCTTGGTAACGAGCCCTAAAACACATTTTAAGATTTGAAATTTTTATGGAATTCTTATTTTAGGCTATCGAACAAAATGGGAGGGTACCCCATCAAAATTTCAAAACTTGATTTTTAAGTATCACCCTAATAAATATGCAAATTCGTATAGTAATTTTTATTATTTTCTGATTTTTTATTGTTTCATTAAACACTTCAAAAGTATAAAACGTTGTTTCGGCAGCCTCTACTGATAATAAATGAGAATGTTGTTGCAAATGTGATACAGTGGTTCCTTCCAGTTCATACAAGATTCCTTTTCTTATTATCTATTGTTACAAATCAAAGTTATAAACACTATATACACTGTTTACAATAAAAGGATTTAATTAGGTGTAATTTATAAGGCTACCCAGGTCTTGCCCTAAGTCTTTTTGCTTCGCTTTGCTTCCTGGAATACTCGTGGAATAAGGAATCATTATTTTTTTTTTATCTTGCATATTGATCTGCACTCACGTAGACCCAATGGACGACTTTCGTAACAATAGTGACAGGAGCAAATTCCATGAAGTTTCACGAAAAATGGATTGTCGCGTTGAAGAGCGAGGGAAAATATACTTTTGAGAACACTCTTCACGAAGCAGTAGGAAAATGAAAGAGAAACAGGAAAAATCAGTAACATTACCTGATCTTCATGTCAAAACTCTTTCAAAAATGTACCTCTAAGAATTTTGATAACTTTTAAAAGATTTTGTTAAAATATTAATATGTGGTACTACTTACGGACTTATTTCTGTAATTTCAAATAGACAGTTTTGGGAACCCTGTCGGTAGAAAAGAAATGTTTACTGAAATTTTAGTTTCAATTAACCAAGTTTTCGATTATCCGAGGTGATTATGGTCCCAGTCATCTCAGATAATAGAGGTTCCGCTGTAGTTTCTAAACGTTTTAGATTATAATTAAGCAGAAATGCACATCATAAAGGCATTTTATTGAACATTTATCCAAGATAAAAGAATGAAAATTGTATTCATGGTGTCTTGAAAAAAGGAAAAGATGTTCACGTAGTTGTTTTTATCTTATTTATTAATCGACATTAAAAAATTTATTTAGTGAGAACTTAAGTGAATTCACCTGTCCACACATACAATTACTCGTCAGAAAATCTAAATTATTAAATAGCTGCTACGGAATTCAGGAAACAACTGCTACCTTCTATTATTTAGCAACAAATTAATTAGTTTGAAAATTTTATTCCAGAATAGAAATTCCAGCTATAAAGGGAGATGACAATTATTGTGGCAATCATACATAACTTAAATTTTTTTTTAACAAGCCATAGGACTAGAAATGTTTCAAATAAGTTTTTCTGTCTTCTACATTTTAACGAAATGAATAATTGTCTCCTTTGAATCTGCTGGGTGTAAGACAAGATTATGACCTTCAAATGTCTCGATAAACAGTTATAACTACAGATTAATATAGGTCAATGAAAGACCTATACATTTTCTCAACGTCGATTTAACTTGTAGAAACTCTCCACTTACGAGGATGGATCCATAAAAAATGTAACAAGGGTAATAACAAATTATTTATTAACAATAGACTGAAAATACGACAGGGAATTGAAAGGCATACTTGCCGATCACTTTTGCAAATAATCAAAAAATTTATTTAGGCATTTATCTGAACGCAGAACCAACTTTGCTTAACCAGGCTGGGTAGAAATTAAGTCCCTGCCTATTGAGTCGGCTTTCGGCAGCTGTTTTCACATCACTGTTTGAGGATAAACTTGTTCCAGAAAAGTGTTCCTTCAATTTCGGAAAAAGAAAGCAGTCAGAGGGCCATCGTGAAAACATCCGATGGAAATGCCCTGGCATATTGAGTGATGGCGTCATCCGTCTGCACAGCAATTCCCATATTGCTCGCAAAACTCAAGAGTTGCTGCAAATGTTTAATTGGGATCCCTAAAGCCACTCCCCAACCCGTACAGCCCAGATTTGGCACCCATTCTGGGTTCCAAACTCTTATCTGGAACATAACACTTTTCAGACAGTGATATAAAAGCAGCTGCCGAGAAATGGCTCAATCGGCAGGGACGTGATTTCCAGCGAGCCGGCTGCAGCAAGCTGGACCTGCATTCAGATAAATGCCTAAATATATTTGGTGGTCATGACAAAAAGAGATCGAAAAATATGCCTATAAATTCCCATTTGAATTTTATGTCTATTCTTAATAAATAATTATTTAATATCCTTGTAAACTTTTTTGAATCCATCCTCGTATAAAAAACTGTTGATTGAGTTCGTTTCATTCCTTAAAACATTTCTTCAGAACAAAGATTTATTTACTAATTTTCGAAAGATCGAAACAATCCAATTCGCTTATTTCCAATCCTGAGTTTGTACTTTTTGTCCGGAGTTACTAATGTATTCGGAAAAAATTTTAAAAACGCTAAACGAAAATGCTACTACAAAGACGTCCCGTTAATTCAGGTACAGACTTTAAGTGTCGGCCAGGCATAACAAAAAACTACTCACTTTTGCAACGCAACATGGAATCGGTAACGCAAAGGAAGGGGAAGGGCAAATGGAGATTCATTCTCAATGATTTAAGTAAAAGTATACACCATATTAAATTTAAAGCACAGATTTTAAGGCAGATCGATTTACAATAGCACAGCAACCCTGTTGCAGGGATAACAATATGCCAAGCGTGTATTTCTTCATAAGGGAAGACTTTCGATCATTTACTTTTACCCAAAGGTCTGTTCCTGACACAGAATCTTACTTGCAGTTATCGTGTCTGAATAATGAGTACGATTTGTAATATCTGCAGCACCCTTTTCATTTACTTCATTCGATCCTGTAGCGGTAAACATTTGTGTTTCCGACACATTGTGCTAAAGTAAATATTATTGTTCATGTAAGCCTCACCTACCATGAAGGCTAACAAAGAACTTAAGGGACAAACGACCTTTTGTTTTTAATGTTGTGATCTTTCTAACTCCAGAACGCAAATAGGAATACTTAATTTCTATGCACAAATCAAAGTGGACGCATATGCTCTATTCCGAAGAGATTGGGCGATAATAGTCTTCCCCTCTATCAAAGAACGTCAGCCTCACAGGTCTGGGGAAGAGATAATACCTTCCATTCCATCAATAAAGTTAATAGAAAAGAGGTAGGAATGAACAATTTTGATTAATTGAGCCGAAAATTGAGGTCGCATGAACCTGGAGACAAAGTCAATATGCCAAATTCTATCAGAGGTTTCGGTATCCAGAGAAATTGCACACATGGTTTCAGACTTCGGAATGACGCTATGAATCAGCTTCATTACACGTAATAGCTGGTCACAAGTGCTTAGGTTTATTCTGAAAAAAACTGTTCGACTATGATGATATTGTTATAATCGCAGTGCTTTTTCAGATATCCGAATTCGTACTAGTCCAGTCAACGAAGGTTCTGAAAAAAGCATTAAATCATATAGTTTTTAAAATTAGTAACACAAGTACGCGAGGGCTTCTCTTAAACATAATAAAAGTCCCCGGTTATGGGTGGTGAGCTCGCGCCTCTATCTTGGATTTACATCCCCATTTTTAAATTTTCCTAAATATCTCAAAAATTATTCAGTTTTCAAATTAGAAAATTATTTACCAAATAAAACCGCTTAAAATTCCCTAAAAATCCACACTTTTATTTTTTCCAGCTTTAATAGTTTCCTAAGTAATGAATCTCAAAAGTTGCAGTGATCTTGGATTTTCTCCCCCTTTTTTAAAGTTTCTTGAATATCACGAAAACTATTCAATATTCAAATTACATGTGTTTTAACAAATTGAAGAACGGCGATTCCCTACAAATGGATGCTTTGATTTCTCTTCAAGCTTTAATAGTTTTTGAGATAATTTCTCTCAAAGTAGATAAATTTGTAAAAACTCCTAGTTGATAGTCCAGTCAACGAAGGGTTTGAAAAAAAAAACATTATATCGTATAGTTTTTAAAATTGGTACACGTGTTCGTGAGGGGCTTCTGATAAGCATACTAACAGTCCCTATCCTGGGGGGCCAGTTCGCTCCGCCATCTTGAATTTCATCCTCCACCTTTCTTAATCTTTCTTCATTATCTCGAAATCTATTTAGTTTTAAATGAAAACTGATATAACAAATTAAAGAGCGTAAAACTCCCTAAAAATACATGCTATTAGTTTTCTTTTAGCTTTAAAAGTTTCCGAGATAATAGGTCTCAAAGTTTGCCGCCATCTTGGATTATATCCCCCCTTTTTGAGTTTTACTTAAATATCTTGCAGACTATTATAACTAGGGGCAAAAACCGCGGACTTATTGAGAATTTTAAGGTCATTAATTTGTTTTATTACTTGTAATTTGAAAATTAAATAGATTTCGAGATATTCAAGAAAAACTAGAAAAAAGGGGATAAAATCCATGATGGTGGCAAATTTTGAGACACATTATCTCACAAACCATAGAAGCTAAAAGAAATATAAAAGCATGCATTTGTATGGAAATTTACGATAATTAATTTTTGTATTAGATGCAGTTGAAAATCTAACAGTTATTGAGATACTCAAGAAAAACTATAAAAATAGAATGAAATATAAGATGGCGACAAACTTTGAGACCCATTATCTTGGAAACTATTAAAGTTAGAACGAAACAAATCCTGTATTTGTAGGGAATGTTGCGCTCTTTAATTTATTTAATAAATTAAAACATTAAAACTGAATAGGTTTCGAGATATTAGAGAAAAACTGGAAAAGGGGAATAAAATCCAAGATGGTGGAGCGAGCTCAACTCCCCAGGGTCGGGGACTTTTAGCATATTCATCAGAAATACCTCATGAACATGTTTAAAAATGTTCAAATCTATATGCTTTAATGTTTTTTTAAGTCCTTCTTTGACTGGACTACCAACCAAGATTTTTTTACAAATTCATCCACTTTTATCTCAAAAACTATTAAATCTTGTAGAAAAATCAAAGAATTCATTTGTAGGGAATCGTACCCTCCTCAATTCGTTAAAACACATGTAATTTGAATATTAATAGCTTTCGAGATATTCAAGAAAAACTAAAAAAGGGGGAGGAAATCCAAGATGGTGCCACCAGCTCACGCCCCACAGTAACAGGGACTTTTAGTATGCTTATCATAAGACCTTCACGCACAT
>BGPR01033771.1:0-16813 GCA_013235015.1 Araneus ventricosus | reverse complement strand
TTAGAACTGAAACATTTGGTATCTTTTCATCAGAAATTGTCTGGTTCTTTGTCTGATTAATCCAAAAAGAATTATTAACTATTGTATCCTTCAGTTTAGTTTCCATTATCAGCTCTTTATAATTTTAAAACCAAATACAATTCCCTTTTAAAGAAATTAGTTTAAGAAAGGGTTTTTTTAAAGCTAAAATAACTTTTTTTAAATAAGCAGCAAATACAAAATTATTCATTGTAATTAAAAAGGGTATTTTCATTTAAATCATGTATTTTATGTTAGAAGCATGATGTAGTAATGCATTTGATTTTTCTGATTAAATATTTTAGTTTTTATAAAACTTAATTAGTTTAATTTTTATTGATTGAATTCTTTAAAATTAAATTATATTATTTGTCTGGATATCTATTTTCAAACCATTATATCTATTTTATGTGAATAAAGTGAATTGAAAAATAAATACCCAGATAAGTATTTACCATTAAAAATTAATACCCAGGTATTTTACACCACTGATTATAGACTTTGTTAGGAATTATTTTCAATGAAAAAAGCTTTTAATTGTGGCTCTACTTTTGTTTCTTTTTCATCGGTCAAAATCCACTGACCTGCACAAAATTTAATTTTTTCAAGAGTTAAATCTTAGCAACACTGAAAATCATCTACACAGTCTTCCACTGCGTGGATTTTACATTCCATCCTAGCAATAACCATTTTATTTTCTAGATTGAACTTTTTAGAATCGCTGAAGTCGAAGCCTCTGAAAAATAAAATGCAAAAAAAAAAAAAAAAAACGCGCAACGGAAGATTGCATCCTTGCTCCTCATTGGCTGAATTGTGGTTTTCTCCGCGATAGTGATTCTGTATAAGGCATTCTGATTGGTCAGAACAATGGAAATTTTATAACTTTAATTTCTTTGTATTTATTAATTTGCGTCGATCCAATATAGAACATTGAATTATAATTTTTTGGATTTCATATTCTTTTCCTTGGTTAATTTCAAAAGTTTCCCCGCAACCTAATAATATTACTTGAACGATAGCGAGGCATGTCCTGCGGCCTACTATTGCAGATCTTGTCTCAAACGGTTCAAACAAGTTCTCATGGTTTTGGTTCTGGTTCTCTCTCAAAATTTTCGTGACCAATGGGAAAGACGGAATCCGCGCATCAAGACGCGCTGCTGTCATTTTTGTTGTTGCCTAGGGGATGAATTAACAGTTTCGGATTCATAAAACTGGAA
This sequence comes from Araneus ventricosus, assembly GCA_013235015.1. Lineage (NCBI taxonomy): Eukaryota > Metazoa > Arthropoda > Arachnida > Araneae > Araneidae > Araneus > Araneus ventricosus. Next base: position 15,578 of record BGPR01033771.1, on the reverse strand, counting down.
GACAATTATTGCAAAGTGAGTGTCTTAAAAGTTATTGTTAATCTAATTTTCGACATTCATTTTGGCATTTAATTTTTGTTTGAATTTAATCTTGCTTGTAATTTTGGAAAGCAGACAATGCGACTGACTTATGTGTGGATGATCTATCCAAAATTCGTTTTTAAAAATAATTCTTTTCTGTTTAAAGTAATATTATTTAATTTTTTTTATCATCTACTAGATTTAAAATTTATTGTGTTGGATGCTGATTGAAATAAAAAAATTAGTTTTTTAAACTTGCATTCTTTCACCCATTAAAAAAAGTGAATCAATTTTTATACATTATTTAAGTATTGACAAATCTGGACTAACAGGCAGTAGATTTTTCCTATTTCATTGACTTATCTGAATTTTTAAATCTTATAGGGTGGTTCTTTACTGTATTGTGTTCAATTTATCATCTATTTAATTAGTGATAAATATTTAATGGCAAAAAAGTCAGGTCAAATATGATGTTGGGCTAAACAGATCTGAAAGAAATATTAATATAAATGTCAGATGGAAAAAACGAATTGTTTTTCATTGAAATCATATTTAAATTATAACGTTGAAGTACAAATTGCATATGATTCTGTAATTACTTATGAAAAAATTATGTTTTCTTATTTGTATGCAGATAGGTTCATTTGAGTAGCTGTTTTCTGTTTATTCCATTTTAAAGATAAAACTTTATTTTCATTTCATTCTATTCAGAAAAATTTGCATATTCTTGTTTTGATATGTTTATTTTAATAGGTAAACAGTTTACTTTTGATTCTATTAATTTCTGTCCAATTGTATCCATCCTCTTTTTGTTTACAAGCATTAATTAAATTGACTTCCTGCAATAATGAAGCAGCACAACCTTCTATTACAAATGTATACCATCATTAGACAATATCAATGAGTAAATTAACCATCCAATGAAATACACTTTATTTGTTCCTTATCTTGTGTTATGTTTAATTATGTTTCTATCAGAAACACAAAAAACTTCATAATGAACATTTTTTATTCAAACTGTTTTAAACTGCAAGTGTCCTTTAATCCAACTGGTTTAGTTTTCTTTAAGGACAAGCCATGAATATTGATAAATAAATCTGAGATTTGTTAGCATGTGTCTGTTATGTTTTTAAGAAATCTATATGTAAATGTAACAGCATCCAATTTTTTAAAAATATTTATTTGTGAATAATCCAGAAACCTTAAAAGATTTCTTTAATTGAAAGCAATGAAATATTTAGAATTTTAAAAGCAAATTTCTTGCAGCATCTTTTGATAAAAAATTATTGGGTTTATATATATATTCAGTGGCGAATCTAGGATTCGGGTCTGGGGGGGGGGCTGAGGGCATAAAAATTTTGTATCGTCGTGACGAATGTCAAACCTCAAGGCTAAAGTAAACCAAAACTGTTTAACTTTACAGACTTTACTCACCTGACAGTAAAGAACATTACAATACTTTCAATAATTTAATAAAAATTACAATGAAATAACTAGCGAAAAAAATGTCTTTGACCGCATCAAAACTAAAAATACAAGTGGAATGACTACAAAAGTAGGAAAATTTTCAAGCCAGAAAGCAATGTTGAAACGTTTTTATTATTTTTTTAAAGAGGGAAATTAAGAAAAAACAGTTGTGATGATTTTAAATAAAATCCACAATTCCCGCCCCGCCCCCCGGCGGGGGGGCTGTAGCGATTCGCCACTGTATATATATATGCAATGCAAACAATTTACTTTTCTTCTGAACTTTTTTAAATTTTAAGAATTCTAGAATTTTCTCATTCCATTCACATGTATAAAAAATGTCAACAATGAGAATGTGGCTTTCCCCCCCTAACATTTTTTTTTCATTTGTTATTTTTTTTCTTCTGAGGTAATTTTTGAATTTTTATTTATTCTCTTAACCATTGTTGATTATGTAGGTGAGGAATGATGTAACAGACTGATTCCATTTCACTTTATCTACCTAAAATCACAAAAGAATTGAAACATAATTGGATTGCTGAGTTTTTGCCAAATGAGTTATATTGGTAACAATATATAAATTCACTTTTAAGTTTTTATTTTAATAATGTAGGTGTATAGTCTGATACTAGAATGTTTAATTATACATAATTTTCCTTGTTGAATGCATATAAAATAAGTAAAGGAATAAAGTGCAGCTATTTATTCTAATTTTTTTCTGATATTAATTTCTATAAAAGTTAAATTTAATCTTTTCTATATATTTGTTGTTAAGTAGCAATATTTTTTTTTCAAACCTATATCAAATTTTCCTATTATAAAATTTATAACATAATAACCATACAGGCTTATATTTATATTCAAAATGATTTTTAAGTATTTTTTTTTAAGCTGTCACAAAGTAAATATACACAAAATTAAAATATAAATAAATAAGAATTCATTTTTATTTGTTTGTTGCAGTGTGATATAAATCATCAGTAAAAGTAATTAAATTTTTCTTTATAGATTACAAAACAATTTTAATCACAGTAGAAAGAAAACATACCACTAATTAGATTTTATTGCTTCTTACCAAAATTTGTAGTAATTGGCAATTTTTCAATACCATGGCAAGTATACAAATCAAAGTACCATAGTAGCATTTTGATTTGACATGCATGCTTGTCAAACACAGTTCGCTTGTTAATAAAGTGAAACTTTCTTGAGTAAAAATTATACTAGTCAGTATAATCTTGAGTGAAAATTATACAATTATTTGATATCACTTCCCAGATAGAATGTACACTTCCTGCAAAGCATAATCGATCACCCTCCTTTCAAAACAAGTTTGCTGCAAAGATGATAGCACCTTAGAGATAATCTTTGTCTCTGTTTTAAAAAAACATCCAATTTTTAATAGCATCTCCTAGACCGTCCTTCTTTTTTGTTAATTCAATAAATCAATAATAATTTGTGAAAATACTAACTTTTTATAAATAAATTTTTTGAAACATTTTCCATCTTTTTACTAAATATAGAATTCCCACTTTAAAGAAAACTATATCGCTTTTTTCTTAATGTTGAAATTTTAACGTTTATAAACAAAATTAAACCTAAAAAACAGTCAATGCTTGTTGAAAAATAATAGCTTACATTTTGTCCCATTTTAAAAGTAATTACTTTTGAACCCTAATTTGATAATTTATTCTACTACCAAAACGCTTTCTCTTTTATTTCAAATCATAATCTCAACACAAAATTTAAAAAATTAATGAAATCAAGAAAAGAATTTAAAATAAATCGTATGCGCGATCTATTAGCGCAATCTATCTCTTCCTCTCGGACACTAGCTGGCTGAATGGTTAGGACAACAGGTTTAGGAAGTGTTGTGTCGCGGGATCGATTGCAAGGTTGTGTTAGTATTCTGTTTTTGCTATAGTTTGCAATGAGTTTGACGCAACAAGCTTGCGGCAAGTTCGACTTGTGCAGATGTTGATTTCGATTACGTAATATCACGTGCGGGAGAATTGGAGGCACGCGTATTGCGCCTTGCGATCTTCTAAAAGGTAATTAGTTTTGATATTCAATCTGGGATTTGTTATGATGACTTAAAAGAGTTTTATTATGCTTGCTGAGTAGAATATTTTCAGTTTCGTCGGCTATTTTTATATGTTTATATTTTTTACAATCTGTATTTACGGTAAAAATTCGGTTACAGATAAATTTTTTTTAAACATCAGTGTTAAATTAAAATCTTCATAATCTGTTTTGTAAATACAATGTCATGGAAGATACAGAAGTATTCTTAAAAATTATATTGAATGCACATTTCAAAATGACAAAAACAAATTATTTGGCCGAAAATATCTTTAAAAAAAGGCTACAATCTACCCCTCCCCACCCCCATTTTTCCCGTCACACTCAACTCTCCGGACTTTTCAGGTATCCGGAAATCGGAGTTTCCCGAGCATGCCGGTTAGTTAAGCTTTTACCGTACATTGTACAGCAGTATAATGAGAGTGAATTAACGACCTTAAAAAAATTATTCCCTTATGATAGCTAAGATTACAAAGTTCGGTAGTATTCAACTAATGAAAAAAATGAAATAAAAACAATGTTTACAGTTTTTAGCCTTTACTTGGAATTTACCAAAATAAATTAATAAATTCGACATTTTAACTAATGATGTAATAAATAATGGTTTGGCTATCCGCTTTTTAAAAACATTTCACTTTTTATTGTAAGTAAAACATTTTTCTAATTTTAAATGAAAAAATTCAAGATTAAAAAATTGATTTTTTAAATATGATATTTGTATGTTTTTAAAAAAGTTAACATCTTGATTTTTTTTTGGAAATATCTTAAATAACTTAACTCCAATAATAAGGAATGAGAAACCCTCTTCACTCTGAGATCGCTTTACAGAAATAAAGAAATCACCATTGCAGAATATGGCAATGACAAACACAAAAGAGAATTCAGTGGATAAACTAAAATTATTACAAGCAAATTCCTATTTTGATAAAGAACTTCTATTAGCTAGGGTGAAGTGTTCACTTAATTGGTGAGGGGGGAAATGCGGAAAAATTGCAAATTTAGCAAGAAAATATGTTTCAGCTCCTGCAAGCGCAATATATAGTGAACATTTATTTTCTGAAGCTGGTAATGTATATGAAACCAAAGGGAATAGTTTTCTTCCTGGAAATGCTGAAAACAACTTAAAATTGATTTTTCTTAATAATAAATGTACTGAAATATAATTCTGCACTATTTCTGTGCTAAATATATTTAAAAGCACATTTTAAATAATTATTATTCTGAATTTATTAGGCAGAATATCTATTTAGTATTCACGGTTGTTGCAGCTGTTCAGTAATCTCAATAATAGTTATTTCAGGATGGGAACGAGAACGAAACAACCAGGGTGGCCAAGGTCCCCTGTTGAGCCCTCCCTTTGTACAGAAGGTCATCTAACGCCACTCCTGGAAACAGCCTTCCACTTATGACACATTCATGCTCATTTGGTGATGTGGTCCCACCATGGTAAAGTGGGAATCTTTACGGGCACAACGTCCATTTGTAGGGAGTCTATCATTTCCATGCATTAACAAGCCTCTTAACTATTCGTCTATGGACGACATCGCATCAACATTCTGATGTATCACCCTGCATTCAGGATCATTGGAAAAATAACGAGAGTATTCCTGCTGTCATTCAAAGTCCCTGCTTAAACCATAATACCCGCAGGAGGACCAAAGTGTCCAAGTGCAGAGAGTTCTCGGCAAAAGGGTTTCACCAGGCCGCATATTTACAAACCCTACCCTGATAGAACTGAGGCAGGAAATCAGTCAATATCATTGGCTACGAGGAGCAGTGACGTCGTTTTCAGCTCTCGCACGTAGTGTACGGCAATCATAACAAAACAAGAGTCGTCCTACTTTTCTTCTCCGTTTTCTCACAGTTGAGCACAGAAAACATTCTTCCGTGGGATGTAATATTTTTAAAAATGAAATTATTTTTTAAAACATCATAAAAAGTAAAACATTCCACACCGCAAGAAATAATACTAATGAAAAGTGCACGCACGAGAGCAAAGAACGACGTCATCGGCTCTCGGCGAAGCGAGCCAATCATATTGTCCGATTTCCTGCCTCACTTCTATCAGGGTAGGGTTTGTAAATATGCCACCAGGCCTCTATCTCGCCTATATGCCACGCCTAGACAGAAACGTGTTTCTTCTCTGAACGCAACTGCATTCCGTTCGCATCTCCAATCGGCTCTTTCACGGCACCATGAAGATGGTTTTCTCTGTACTTGGAGATAAAGGATTAATTTCCACAAATGGTCTGGAACGGAGGCTATCAGGTCGGAGGTTCAGGAGATAATTCCTAACTTTCCGCAATGCAACCGCTTAAGAGATTACCACAGCTCGATGTTTCGCTGTCTACGTTTTCCCATTGGCTATGACCGCCCTCTGAATTCTAGGGTCTTGCTTTGGTCTTTTTTAGCTATTGATATTATGTATTGGAATTGAAAAGAAGGCATTTGCCATTGTGTTTTGGGACTGTGTTATGTCGTTGGTGATTTTGTGTGTGTTCCTTTATATGGTGAGCTTGTAAAACGTAACAACTTTAATGAAATGGCTCAAAAAAGTGATTGGTTCTATCTAGAATGCATTGTTAAATAATATTAGTAAAAGGCAACCGTTTTCAAGGAATAAGAGGAAAAATTGGTAAAAACTTGAGCAAAGAGATGACACTTCTAAAGTGAGACGAGACAGAAAGATTCGATCACCATAAAAACCATCTAGTAAAGAGAAGAAAAGGTGTCCAACAACAAGTGATAATAGAATAATTCAGAGATTGTCTGTAAGTGACAGAAAAAATCATATACCTGTATGCAAGAAAGAAATGAAGCATTCCAATTTGAAAATGAGTGCAAGGTCTGTTCGTAACAGACTGCAGAAATTTCATTGAAGCCCCATAATTTAAAGAATTATCCGTTTTTATCCCTCAAACAAAAATGGGAAAGATTAAACTGGGCTGAAATTTGTATTAAAGCTGATGCGGAATAATTAGGGCCTGATATATTTGGAACAGAAGTTGCTTGATTTAAGGGAATACAAATGTAAAATACACAAATCCTGTGCGTCTGTCAAAATTAAAGTCTTCCTCGTGTATTTTTCTCTGAAATAATGAAACATTTGTTCTTAAACAGGATTAACGTCCATGTCATATTGCAAATATTTATAAAAGTGACTTCAAGAAAAACACTTTTGAATGCTCCAACGGCCCATGAACAGATGGGGCCAAATCCGTCAGTGTTGACTGTCTGTCGGTCTGTATAATCGCATCTCCTACGAATCCGCTATCTCCACGCGCATGCGTACTGGACGCAATCTTCTGTGCACGATATTTATTGACTCCTGCTTGGCGCTTTTTTTTAATCCGATTCTCCAAGGGCATGCGTACTGGTAGCAATCTGTGCACGCGGGAGGATTGTGTGAGTTTGTCCTTGAGCCAGCAAGAGTAGAAATCGGTATGCAGTTAAATCGGAATGCATCTCTTTGAATTTGATTCTTTACCTAAATATTTTCTGATAGTCATTGGATCCTGGGTTACAATAGGTTCGAATTTTTTATCCACGCGGGGGGAGGGGAAACAGCACCTTTTTCGAGAGGTATACGAGAGAGTTTAGGGGAGACCACTCCCGCTGGTTTATTCATATAATTTTGTTATTTTCACCTTCAATGCATGCCGCCCCTCCTTTACAACTACAACAATACATCGTATTTTCCACTATTTGAAGCAGATATTCAGGTGATTTTTCAGAGAGCCCTTTCATCATCTCCACTACATTTACTTTTAATGTATCTACAGTCTCGAATTTTGTTGATTTTGAGCATGGAGAATGTAAGGCGCGCCAAGTTGTGGCAACCCTTTGCCGCTAATTCTTGTAACCTTAATGACGTCGTGGAGCAGGACGCCATTTTGTTTAGTTCTCTCTGGGCAGTCGACGAGAAAGGTCGCATGCAGAACTCGGTTCTGAATCGCTGGCCATAGAACGAATTCTGGATAGTGTCGCCAGGGGAACGTACCGGTCTGGAGGATCGGGGATGTGTTCGTTTCGGAATTAACAGCTCAGGTTGTGAGCTGAGTGTACTGGAAAGCATATGTTTCTTTTCATCATGTAAATAGTTCATCATTTTTGTATGTTTCGTGGTTTTGGTGTGCCATAGAAAAAGTTAATAAAAAGCTGGGACTAAAATCCGATAGTCTTTTCTTCGTCTCCATCACTCACGTGAAAGAAACCCCACGCGGTGGATTTTATAGAGAACTAGCAGTACACGCACGGCGTTGCCCGTGGAATCAGGACTTCAACAAAATGTGAAAAAAGAATGCCCACAATAACACGAAAAAGTTTTGAAAACAAAATCAAAACAAAAGATACACATCGGATTGTGGAAATGCATGCTGGGAATGAAAGCGTATGACGTCACTTGGCGCGAGGAAAGTCACCCGTCCGGAGAAACTCGCGCTGTTAAATATCGCTCGCAAAAAACTGTTTAAACTGATCAGGGAAAAATTAATTTAAAAAAACGAAAAAAGATATTTCAACCGTTCTTGTTTTAAAGTCGACGGAAACGCTCCAGTTATGAGCTGAAAAAAATGAAAATTATAGGGACGTCAGATGCGATAATTTGAAGAAATCTTTATCAAAAATTACCATAAAAGTGACTATTTTTCAAAAATTTCTCAAAATTCAGTAAATTATATTAGACGTACGAAACAAACTTCATTAGAACGGAAATCGTTTGTTCTTTCCGATAGTGCAACTGTTTTTTGTTTTTTTTGTACAATTATTCGAAGTCATGTTATTGAGAAATGAGTGCGAAAAATCACCCAAAACAGCACAAAATATTAAATAAAAAAATTTCTAGATTAAATTTTAAAATTGCGGCTTCGAGGTGCATTCAGTGACCATTACGACTACCTATGTGCCAAATTCCATGGCTGTAAGTGCGATAGATTCGTCTGGACATCGCAGCCGCACACAAACATTGCCTAGAGAATAAGATGTTACACAGGCTATAATCAGGTGAGGGGTTTCTTCTTTAGATAATAAGTACTGTAAAACTGCGGTTAACCGTTACTGTCCGTACCAGGGCGTTGGCGGATAACTGAATTGTTGGATAGCAGATATCTTTTAATACATATGCACAGTAACGTGATTTGACTCATGACTTGGGACGAAAAAGAAAATAAACGCCTTTAAAAGTGAATAATACACATACTGCATTTGATTTTACAAAACGATCCATATAAACTTCAATTTAAGAGTAGCAATGCACAGAAATATATATTGGATGTAATTTAGACGATGACGGATAGCAGTTTAGTTTAGTTATATTAACGTCCCGTTTTCAAGCAACGTGAGGACTCGTCATTTTGAACCTCGGTCAGATGACGAGGAAGACACCCGACCTGGGATCCTCTCTCCAATTTCCACACCACACCAAAGGGCTGACGGTTAATCGAAGTTTTACTGTATGAAATATTTTTATAAATTTAGTGGTAGTTTTAACCATCGGAAGTGTTCTTCCCTAAACTTTCTCTCCAAAAAGGTGCAGTTTCTCCTTCCCCCGCGTGGCTAAAAAAATTCGAACCTACTGTTATCCAGAATCCAATGATTATCGGAAGGTTTTTCATTACAGTGATTGAAAAATATCTTGGTAAAGAATCGCACACTGCTAGGTTTCACTCTTGCCGTCTCAAGCACAAACTGACGCAATTCGCTCCTTTAGCGTGCACAGAAGATTGTTTCCAGTACTCATGCGTGTGGAGATACCGGATTGTTTTCAATAGTAAATTATACAGACTGACAGACAGTCAACCCTTTGACGGATTTGGCCGAAAATTTTATACGGACCTAAATTCATGACGATAAAACTGTGTACCAAATTTTATCCATCTAGCTATTCAAGTTTTTGAGTTATAGTGCTCACATGACTTCGGACATACAGACTTCCCGTTGACGGATTTTGTCCAAAATTTGATAGAAACCTACAAATTATGTTTAAAGTCCACATACCAAATTTCATCCCCGTAGCTCTAATAGTTTTCGAGTTATCGTGTTCACAGACACACATAATTCCAAAATTGTGTTTCTCGAAATCAGGGAGGTCTAAAACGTGGAGATTCGTCAAAATCTCGAGTTCGAATTTTTTGACGATTACAATACTTTCTCTTTGTATACTTCCTATACGAGAAAGTAAAAATGGATATACAAAGTGTACTCTCAATTTTGTGTCTTCCATACTTGAAAATTTTCTTTCAAATCATCATTTATCTGCTTCAACCAACTTTGTTCTCAATTTTTTTATGCAGTTTAAAAGAAAAGTGTATGCTTTCTTTTGAGAAAAAATTTTTGAATTTCTAATTTTAATTGACCAAAGTTTAAATCGGAATTGGGTGTACTTCCAGTTTTGGAAGTCACTGTATTTGTTATTGTCAATTAATATTACAAAAACTGAGGCTCATATGATGGCCATTCTGCATATTATCCCTAAAGCTTTGGTAAAGAAATCGGAAGCAATTTTATCTTTGTATTAATATTGACAGAACTGTTATTGTTTTCAATTTTGCACTTCGGATTGATCAATTTCATCTACAGCCTCGTTCATTACAAGAGAGGTTTCAAAATACACATGAATACCGTTTGACGCAATTGCAGCGCCTTCGTTGAGCACGTCATCAATATTTACTTTCGGTCTTAGCGAAGACTACAATTGCACTTGCTCTTCACTCGAATCTGGGTCATTCCGTGTCAAGTGATCCAGAAAAAAAATAATTGGTTGCTTGACCATTTTATAATCAAATGATTTTTTGTATGTTGATTCCTACACGATTAGTGAGTCCAAAAAGACTAATTTCAAATTTTTATCTTTTTCTGAATTCCGATGGCAGCCATTTTTGTTTTACAAAAAGTGCTGATTTTTGCGTTTGTAGGGGTTTGCATTAACTTATATTACTCGGAACTGGTGAACTCGAGGTTGATGAAACAAAAACCAATTTATTCAGGAAAATAGAGCCTTTATTATCTCCAGTACACATTTAAGGAAAATTTTATCCCAAATAGCAAAAATCTGGTTAAAAGTTTGACTTTAAAAACGACAAATTTTCAATTTTTGAAGGCATATAATTCCCAAAAGGAATCTATTCTCCATATTACTTTTGTGGGGATGTGTAGCTACCTTAATGAACTATATTTACAAAAAATGTCAACCCTGAGATTTGCTTCTTTTAAGAGTTACAGGCTTTTAAAATCCAAAAATTTCAAAAAAATCCAAATTTTGATACCTTATATCTTTGTTGGGGCAAAGTTTAAAAATCTGAAATTTTAACAGATAAACCCTCTTTAGTGTATTATACTGCTGTAAAAATTTCATGTTTGATATTTTTCTACAAGTCAAGTCAGAGGGCTTTAAAAATCCCATAAAAAACGTATTTTTTGCCGAAAATAACCTAACATTAATTTGACCAAATATTATTTTTATCATCAATAAATTATAATATCACTTCAAGTAATATTTTTAATTAAAATTACAATTCAAATTAATTCTTATGACATTTATATTTTCAATAAATGCACCATTTGGTGCATTAATTTTACTTCATATTTATTCTGTTAAATTATAACATATTATGTCATGTTTCTATTTATAAGATAATCTCTTGAAATGCAATAGGCCTAATATACTTATTCAACAAAATGTGTGAATGTCAGACCTGTTCACAAACTTAAGTGGTAGACTTCAACAAACCAAAACAAGTCTCCAGCGACCATGCACTAACCAAATATTGACATCAGCAAAAAATGTTTAAATTTTGTCAAGAACATTTGAAAGGTATCACTTTCACTTACATAAAAGATGAAATCATTCAACATCATAACAAAAAACTTCTTGACCGATTTGAAAACTCTGTGGCAATTACTGGTACAAGGAGTTTTCATTGTTTTGTTCCTGTGTCAGAGAGTAACCTGAAGTGTTACATTGCTTCACAGGCTACGAAATATGAAATTCATTCCACCATAAAAGCTGTACAAATAACACTTCACGCAAGAGATTCTATTGCATGTGTATATGATGGTCAATGGTGGCTGGCAGAGGTGAATGGAATTAGTGCTATAAATAAAGATGTGCTTGTAACATTTTATCATTCCCGCTGGACCAAGGACAGCTTTTAAGAAAAAGGAGCAAGACCAGACTTGGGTGCCCATGAACACCGCTTTTCCTTAAACATGCAATGTTTTAAGGAAACTGAGTGCCTTAGAAGTACAACAACTACTGGAAGGAGACATAACATTTCTCCAAAACTAAGTGAAGAAATATCAAAACTTCTTAATGAATACAAATCAAGGTAGAACGATGAACCTGACTCAAATGTACAGTATACAGGGCCAGCCGGAGGGGGGTGCGAACGGTGCGACCGCACTAGGCCCCGCGCAGCTGACTGATTTTGCAAATTAAAAATGTCTTCTTATTTTTTATTTTAATTCGAATATACATACATGCGGATTAAGATTTAAAAAATAAGAAGAAATACGAATATATAGTATATATGCGATATCTGCACATTTCAAATCGTTGGAAAGATATTATGAAGCAGAGGAAAATCTATAGACTGTTTTTTTTTGTGTGTGTGCGTGTGCGTGTGTGTGTGTGTGTCAGAGTCGAATTTAGAACAAGAGGAGTTAGTCCAAGAATCGCAGCTTCAACGGGATCCACAAAGAGTTGAAAACGAAATATCGATATCAATGAGCCTGGTATTTGCCCTGAAATTATAAATGATAAATTTAGAACGGCTATCATAAAAATTAGCGTGACATAAAAAAAAAACTTCTATCTTCCGAATGATAAAAATAGCAGAAGTTTTTCTGAAATTACTTATGAAAATTAAAGAATGAGAAACATCAAGAACGAAGATGGGATGGTTACTCTCCTCAAAATACAAAGATGCCACGTTGCACCACTCTTCAATATGTGCAATATAATAAATGGGATAATGCAATAAATGATTATTTTGTTTTACGAAATTAGTTTCAAAATCCGCAAATCAACTTTGCACCAGGTCCCGCTTTTATTTGGACCGGCCCTGATAGTATATCCATACTTTTGTGATGTGTTAGTTGTAAATAATATATCAATACTTTTATTTGAAGTTTTAAAGTGTTTTAACAATGGTAACTATAGTAAAAACTGTGTCATAAGATAAGTGAATATAGAAGCCTCAATTATACTGTGAAACCTAAAGTGGCCATGAAACATATTCAGATTTTTCAACTTCATTATACATTTAGAGTGTGCACAAGCTATTTCATGTAAAACAGGTAAGTTTATATGTAATAGGTAATATTTGTTATAATTCTTAATGATAAAAATAATATTTAGTTAAATTAATGCTCCGTCATTTTCGGCAAAAAATACATTTGTTAAGGGATTTTTATAGTCCTCTAACTTGACTTGTAGATAAATATCAAACATGAAATTTTTACAGCAGCATAGAGGGTTTATCTGTAAAAATTTCAGATTTTTAAACTTTGCCCCAACAAAGATATAAGATGTCAAAATTTGGATTATTTTGAAAGCCCGTAACTCTTAAAAGAAACAAATCTCAGGGTTGACATTTTTTGTAAATATAGTTCATTAAGGTAGCTACACATACTCACAAAAGTAATTTGGAGAATAGATTCCTTTTGGGAATTATATGCCTTCAAAAATTGCAAATTTGTCATTTTTAAAGTAAAACTTTTAACCAGATTTTTGCTATTTGGGATAAAATTTTCCTTAAATGTGTACTGGAGATAATAAAGGCTGTATCTTCCTGAATAAACTGGTTTTTGTTTCATCAAACTCGAGTTCACCAGTTCCGAGTAATATAAGTTAATGCAAACCCCTACAAACGCAAAAATCAGCACTTTTTGTAAAACAAAAATGGCTGCCATCGGAATTCAGAAAAATATAAAAAATTAAAATTAGTCTTTTTGGACTCTCTAATTGTGTAGGAATCAACATACAAAAAATCATTTGATTATAAAATGGTCAAGCAACCAGCTCTGGATCACTTGACATGGAAATGACCCATCTGTAAATTTTTCTCTGTTTAAAGTATTATCAGTCTTTGTAGTCTGACCTTTTCAATTGGATTGTTCAAATACCGCGCTGTAAATTAGGTTATTTCTGCAGCCATTCTGGCGGAACACTATTAGCAAGAATCAAGAAGTCAAATTTGTACCAGGTGGACGAACCCATTTTGTTTGTTACGTATAAATAGTGGTTAGTTGATTTTCTCAAACAAGTCGAAAGACAAATTATGAACTCGACCACGCTTATTAAGACGAAAGAGATGGTGATTGTCCAATTTCATTCCCCAAAAGAAGACCTTTGGTTAATCGAACAAGCTTCCTGTAAAGCTGGACATTCACAACGACACCGTTCCGGACCATTTGGAGCGTCTCGCACCAAAAGCCGTCTTCATTGCGAATATCTGATGACAGTTGGACTGTTGCGGTCGAAAAGTTTCGAAATACAACGTCGTTCGTTTTCCATTTGGCGCATTCGGCCATAAAACGGAAATACTATCCTAGAGAAGGGGAGCGATGCTCTCTCACAAAAGCGAAAACCACAAAATGGTGGAAGGGGAGTGAAGCTCTCGAGAATGCGGGGTGGGGGGTCCCGTTTTGCAAGCGGGAGGAGGAGTGGGCACAGTAGCCCTGGGAGATTCAAGTGAACGGTTGTGTGATTTTCATGGAGCCTCTATGAATGACCCATCTAAACGGTTGGGTTGAAAATTCACTCGGTATAGTGCGAGACACTCCAAATGGTGCGGAGCGGAGCGCTCGTGAATGCCCAAACTAACGAGGCCAATATTGTCTCGACAATAAGTGCACGCATGTGGGGGAAAAATGATCAGGCATGCACAGAAAGAGCGGACAATGGCAAGTTCTTGTTCCGTCAGGACTAAAGCCCTGAATACGTCTCTTAAGTAGCGACACTCTTTTCCTCATCGACTTCGTGCCGCTTTCGATTTTGATTGGAAGTTGCCAGTCACATGGGTAAACAGCCGCCATCTTGGGTCTTCGCTTGAATGTATGTATCGCGCTTTTAACATTATACTTGGAATACTTAAAGCAATTGAAGTCATTATTTTTAAGCTCTTCTATGGAGCATTTTAAACAGTTTCCTTAGTGCTGTAATTCGATAGTTAAAACTTGTTAGTATTTTGTCACTCACAGAATGCACTTTTTTAATTAAAAAGAAAAATCAGGCTTTAGAGCTAAGGAAGGAAAAAATCTTCTAGTAAGAGCATTGGCATGAAATTGCCGCTTTAGAGATAAAATAAATTGTTTTATATAAAGCCATAATTCATGACCTACTATTAAAAAAAATTAAATGTGAGTATATATAATTGGAGTATTCTAATAAATATATAATTCTGCACTGCAGTTTAAGGAGTAAAATCTCTAAATAACAGTAAGCATCCTTTATTTTAAATTTTGATATAGATTTGAAAAAGTAAGTATTAAAACAAAGAAAGAAAATCCTATTGTAAGTAATTATTTTCTACTGATTTATAGAATTATTCTTATATATATATATTAATTATATGTAAAAGAATTTGCATGTATTAATTAATTTGGATCTCTAACTTGAACAGTTTAAGTTAACATATATATTAAATACTATACGTAAATAAATTTAGAATTTAAAAAATCTGACAGTTGTAAATAAAAAAATCCGATTTTTTAATTTTTTAAAAATCATAAGTTCATATCAACCCTGATTTGGAGTAATTTATAAATTTAAAATCTTAGCAAAAAAAATTGAATAAATTATTCATATTCAAAATGATTGCGGAATTATTTCCAAAACACGCATCTAGTACAGTATGTGTTTTAATATAAAAATAAATTATTATTCCAAAGTAAAATGATTTTTTTTTTTATATGTATATCAAAAGGTATTTAAGTTATATTTGGGAATCTCGTAAACATTTGTAAATAAAATCCACATTCAACAGACAGGAACTCCGTATTTCTCAATAGCA
>BGPR01033769.1:0-16814 GCA_013235015.1 Araneus ventricosus | reverse complement strand
TGTGTGTGTGTATGCGCGTGCGTGTGCGTGAGAGCGCGTGTGCGTGATGTTTCAACTAAAAATATTGCACTTACAGCCTTGAGATTTGGCTCACAGATAGTCGTAATTTTGACCCAATTTTAAAATTTAACCTGGAAATTTTTTTATTTAATGTTCTGTGTCGTTTCGGGTGATTTTTCGCACGTTTTTGGCCGACCCATGAGAAATAATGATCACAGAAAACCAATCGATGCACCATTAGATAGGGCATACAATTATCGTTTTAATGAATTCCCTATTCACGAGCGACACCCCACCGTGATTCATCTAAACGCCCACCTCGAAAATGGTCAGAGAATCTACTTCACGACAGAAAATGCTGCTAAACATGTCCAAGCACCTGAGGAAATAACACTCGCATCTTTCTCCAGACTTTGCACCCAAGATGAGTTTGAACGCGCCCTATTGCACAATGAAGTAGTTGGTCCAGTCGTATATCTACATTTTCACTGGCCAAACTATATCCTCGCATGAAAAGGGCTTCTTCTACTTCCGGAGAAGAAGGACATTGTTTTACAAACAAATGAAATTGATTGGAACTTATCAAATATTTTTTCATGGGAATTACAATAAGCCCGATACAGTTCAAATTTGGCACCGTCCAAACAACAAAGGCAAAAGGAATTACACTCTGAACAATGGAAACAAGAGCAGGCTGTACTGGAGGAAGCAGAAATAAGATCCAGCGATGCTCTTGGGCGGATGTACACTATCCATCCAATCCATAGAAGAATATGAAAGAAATTATGTTTGTCTTTATCTTTTCAGGTGTATTGGTCCATTCATCCAAAATCCAAATCATCCAAAATTTCAAATCATCCAAAATTTCATTCGGTTTTCATTCTTTAGCATTTTACGTGGTTTATAGGAATCATTCTTATACAGTCGACGCTCGTTTCTACGAACTTGTAGGAAACAATCAAATAGTTCGTAAAATAGAAAAGCACCAAAAATGTTATGAATACGTACATTATTTATGTCTATTTTTATCAAACTTCCTCCTCTTCATAGATGAAGCAGTATTTCAAGGTTATTTACTACTATTATGAAATAAAGTTCATGTAATCTTTTAAGTGTAGACAAATAAATGCAAATTTATGCACAAAAATTAATTTATTACCCAGAAAAATACGTTATCATGCTTTGAAAACATTACATATGAAAATATAGACTATATTACTTAGTTGAAAATGCATAGATGAAAACATAGATAAAAAATTAGGAATGGAAATAATCACTTATCTTCTTTTGTTTTAAAATCACATTATGGAAAATACATGTTTCCCTTTTATTTATGCTTGAAATCCTTTCACAGTTATTGTTCCCTTCAAAAAAGTGCCTTAGTTCTGACAACTAACCACGGGATGCAACTTGAACTTGTTGCTATGCCCCCTCCCTTCGAAAGAGGGTGGGGCGTTAAACAACACATTCTTGGAAAGCACCTGTTGAGAGTTTATTTGACGTTGGCACTGCGTTCCTATATTTTTAAAAAAATGCTGAAGCATGAAAACTGTGAGTTCGCAAAAAAGAGATTTTCATAATTTGTAGTTCGTAAATGCGAGCGAAAAATTACATTACGGCTATGGGAGTGTATTCGGGGCCACGCGCTAGTTCGTAAAGTCGCAAGTGTTCGTTAAAAAGAGGTTCGTAAAAACGAACGTATACTCTAAATCCTATTTTTTTGAAAAATAATGGTTTCTTTGATAATGTAACTTCAATTTTAAATCATTTCGTTGGATGGCTTTAATTCAAAATATCTAATGTCGCATATTAGCTGTTTGAAACAGGATCCGAAGACTTTATTGTGTCAGCCTAAAGGAATTATCAGCCTATTTTAACGGACAAACCAACTGGTTTTTCCGAGTATCTAGAATTTTTTTTACTCAGTTTAAATTCTAATAGCAATGTTTGCACAAACTTTATAATTTCATTGTGGCTTTTTGTAAGCTGATCTTCACTTAATGTCGTCGCTGCGAGGAAAAATAAGCGGGCTCAGCTAAATCGATTTAACCTGGTTAATTGGCTCATCCATAGCTGAGCAAACAATTTATTGTAGAAAACTCCAAATTCTTGGTGTTTGACTTTTTCAATAGTTGTAAGATTAACATAATTCATAAATGTGTTCGTAGTTTACCATGTGCTCATTGCATGTATTTAACAATTTTATATATGGGTTCATAATTTAACTTTTGTTTAATTATTAAATTTTTAGTTTTTGCATTGCATTTTCGATATATTTTGTTTATTTTGTTTTGACTGTTCAGATTATATATATACTAGCTGTATGGCCCGACGTTGCTCGGGCTATCTCGAATAATGCGTCATTCACTGAGGTCACGTGATACGTCTTGTCTGACTAATCGGTTATTTCTTCGTTCTTCTGTTTTTTTCGGTTCTTCTCTCCTGGCTACGTTGTGTCATGTCTGACAATCGGCTATTTCGTTGTTCTTCGGTTTCTTCCTCTCTTCTCTTCTGGCCACGTTAATATAAAAGAAGCAAAACATAATAGAAAAAAATAAAATAAAATAAAACATAAAATAACAAACTTTCATATTAAATTCGAAAAGATATGGAAAAAAACGAATTGAAAGTATATCCGAGTAAATATAAAAATGCGAATAATAACAGATGGAAAAATAGATATAAATATATCACATACGCAATGAATGCGCTAAAAGCTACAATTCCAAAAGAGCTGTGGTAGATAGAGTAAAAATCGTAAAATGAAAGAATAAAAAACGTAAAATGAAAGACGCAATTAAAGCACAATAACGTTTCTTCAGGGGATGGAGTTATTGTGAATTGCTTAAATATAAAAGTTTGACATTTTATTGAAATCAGTTACGCCGTAAGGCCAAAAAAACTGATTTTGATCCCTAATGCCGAACCGAAAACAGATAGAGGAGTTTTGAATAATTACAATGAAAGTACTATGTGATAACATTAGAGAAAAATAAGAATATATATTTTACGTACCAGAAGGACAGATGTTGACGTGGCAGTGCTTGCGGATGGTCACGGTACAGGCTGGCGTTGAAGGGATGTGAACAGGGTATCGAGTTACAAGTTTCGCGCTTAAACTTCGTCTGTTTCCAGAGGAGTGTAGTATGTTGGGAACGATGAAGATTAAATGGAAGAGCGATAACGATAGAAAGCTTATAGAAATAGTGAAAGAAATCAGTAAAATATGAAAAACCAGTGAAAAACGCCTAAAAGATGCGTTTTCGAATTAAAATATCAGACATTATAGACTTGAGTGACCCTACTGTGAAGATTATACTTCGCGTCGACATCTCTCTGATAAGCAATCCTTTACTTACATCTTAAATCCACTAAGCTGAAGTTCGTAAAGTGAGGAGGGAATTTTATTATTCTTAAGTGCATGATTTGCTTTTTGGCAGAATTAGCGTTATTGCAAATTTTGTTGATTCTTATAAGTTGATTGATAATTGTGTTTTTGCAGATTTTATATGAGATATTAGAGTTTCAAACGATAAGTTTATTGACGATAAATTTGAATTCGTTTCTCTTGTCGTGAATTTCAGTTTTTAAGTCGTTTCTGTGGTCTAAGCATAAATCAAGAAAAATCTCTGGAGATTGATTGTTGCTAGCTTTAATTAGTTTGAGTTCTTCTGGGTAGATGGTATTGCAAATAGAGCTGAAGTCTTGAAAAATAAAAATTATTATATCGTCAATTAATCGGAAGGCAGAGTTGAGGTTTAAAACGAAATTCCTTTCGAAGAAATGAAGAAAAAGGTTGGCTAGTAAAAATGAAAAATTTGTTCCTTGTGGGATGCCTTTTATTTATTGGAAAATATTTTCTCCGTTTAAGATAAAGTTATTCAATATGGTAGAAAATAATATGGTAGAAAGTAGTTGATGAGGTCTTCCCAGAAAGTTAGTGGGATTTAAAAAAAAATTTAAGATCATAGAAATAGTTCAGTAATACCTCTTGCAATTTATTTATTGGAATAATTGTGAAAAGATCTTGAAAGTCGTAGGTTTCTATTGTATCAATTTTGTTATTATTAAGGAATTCAATTACTTTGTTATTGTCTTTGATAATCCATGTAAAAGTTTCTTGATCAATATGATTTAGGATGTTATTAAGATGTCTTGAAAAAATGATTCCAGGTTTGTTCATGTAGATGTTAGTGCCGCAGGTGGTAGTGAGAAAAATAGAAAGGATTTAACTAAATTATCTAATGAAGATATTTATAATCAAAAACTAAAAGGAAATGAAGAAGATTTTAATAAGAACTTTAACTATAGACAGGTAAAAAACTTCATTTTCTCTACTGAAAACAAATTCTGCAAGATTCTCGAAAATATTCTGAATAACTACAAAACATATAATTAACACTTCCTACTTCTTATTGATTATCTATATAAAGCAAGAATTGTCAAATCGCAGAACAAACATCCAGAAAAACAATAATTTACATGACTATCAACTTTAAAAATCCAATCTACGACCAATTTAAATTCGATGCAGTACTTCAAGAATTTACGGATCTTTTTCCAGTCAAAAATATAGAAGATAATAAATGCTTTAAATATGATACAAATATCGGTAGAAGAACCTTCAACTACAATTGCTTTTGTAAAGACGTTAGGACCAATAGAAATAACATTCAATGCCTTTGCAATAGATAAGAATTCAATAAATACATAGACCTCTTCCATAAACACATTTTAACCTGTAACCTAGACATTATTGACAATAAATAACTAAGGGAACTAATGATTAAAGGTACAATATTCCGTCCTATTTTCAAGATCTCTATTAATAGCATTTTCAGAAGTTTTCTTAATGATTTGGATAACTTTTGCCTAAAACTTGCCGCCAAATTCGATATACCAGTACAATTCTTCACCGAAGGGAAATGGTCAACTTTAAACAGTTCATAAAAAACAATTACAAAAAAGACAATCCTAATTACGCAAAAATATCACTACCGAAATATCAAGGATAATTTGTAACTCGATAAACTGTTCACACCCCTTCAACGCCGGTCTGTATCATGGCCCTCGGCAAACACTGCCACGTCAACTCCCGTCCTCCTGGTACGTAAAAGTTATTCTTACTTTGCTATAATGTTAGATCATATCGTGCTTTTGTTTTAATTATTCAAAACTCCTCTCTCTGTTTTAGGCCTTACGGCGTAACTGATTGCAAGAAAATGTCAAACTTTTATATTTTAGCAATTCATAATAACTTCATCCCCTGAAGAAACGTTATTGTGGTTTAATTGCGTTTTTAATTTTACGTTTTATACTCTTTCATTTTACGATTTATACTCTATATATATATGTAAAACAAATAAGAAACAATCGTAGCAGAAGTGTAAAAGCAACATAATAAACATAAATATTGATATATACTGTATATATATATACGGGAAACTCCGTGCGCTTACTGCTAGTGTTTTATATTTTCAAAAAACTTATACTTCGCTGAAATATTGTTCGTCATTCAGCATAATGTCTAGGTATAAAGTAAGATTCTTCGTATTTCTCTGAGGATATGTGTGTAAACAAATATTTCTTTGCACGTCCAGGCATTTTATAAAATTCCTGAATTTCATAGATTTTCTACGGCATAAATTTTATATCCTGATCTACTTTTTCTCTTTATGGTGATAAGTGTGATAAACCTTGAGTTTGCAACGAAAAGGATAAAAAAAATGCTATTTAATTTGGTAATCGAAGTCACAAACCCACGAATAGACAAACAGATAAGTTGTCGATCAGTTGACTGATATGCTCTAAAATATGTCTAAAATTGTGAAAATTCTACATTAATAGTTTTAGAAATAGAAAAAAATAATTTACATTATTAACTTTAAGAATATATATCAAATTTATTTTGTCAGCCTTCATTCTTTATTAAGTTCTTGTGTCCACATGCACATAGACTTAGACATACTTTCCTTTGATGGATTTCGTGCACACTTTGACCGAAATCTATAATTTTGGAGTGCAAATTATATACCAAAAAATCATTCTTCCAGCCTGTTCAGTTTTAGTGTTATCGTTTTCCCTGACACAAATAATTCCAAAGGAATGTGGGGATTTATCGAATTCTTGAAGTTGAATTTTTGGATGAACAAAATATTTTCTCTAAGCTTATTTCAAATATGAGAAGGTAAAAATGACATATTTTATACTAAGAGGGTGTTTTTGTATTTTTGAGATTGATTCGTGGATAACCAATTCGTTTTTATTATAACGAAATGAGATTCTATGATATTCTTTTGTATTTTTATGGGACAATACTTGATGACATTTTTCTTTATGTTGCATATATTCATTTCTTCAAGAAAGAAAGATATTACTGGTAAGCTTTCCTATCTGGTATAAGCCTCGAACATAAAAGGGAAAGATATTAATATTAAAATCTTTTTATTGGAAGCTTAGGAATCTATATATAAATCCTCCTAACATTCTTTTTCTGAAACCTCGCGCTTTTATCTTTAATATCCAACAGCTAACTTTGACGTGATTTTTTCTTGTTGTTTTTCTGTTAAAGCGATTCTTTTAAAAAGGAAAGAATTGGTTATTTTAGAAAGACATTTGAAAATAACAGTTGATAACAGAAAATAACAACACAATATCAAGAACAGTTCGAATTTGTGAAGTTCGTGTTACCATTATTTTGTAATATAATTTCTCTTTGTTTGCTTAAAAATAATCTGTTTTGAGATATTTTTAATTAAAACTTTTTAAATGGTGCATCGTATGTTTAGTCCTTGCCATCTTTCTGATTTTTTTAATATTTAGAATTCCCCAAAATTAAAATATTCATATTGATTTAAAATATCCTGAAAATATGTTAAATAACTACTTTAAGTTGAATTGTCTTCATTGTTTATTATTTAATCACACATTTTTCTTAATGTTCTAGTTTTAAGTTCGAAACCATATCTACATACCATATGAAACCTTAAGAATTCTAAACTTTTAAAAGACAAAAAAAAACTTCGTAAACTTTTGTAAATATAAATTGAAAATAAAATTAAATTCATGGTTTTTTGGAACATTTGGAATCCATTTTATAGTTAAGATTGCCTGAAATGTTTAAATAATTTACTTTTTAAGTGTGACAACGTGAATTTATTATTCATGAAATTTCGGAAATTGTTCGTTTGATGTTTTTGCTCTGAAAATGCAATAATAAATATTTTAAGCACAGAATACCAATAGAAATTTTATGGAAATTTTTTTGTTTAAGATCGCTGTGCGTAAAATGATATAAAATTTGCTTTGAATAATAAAGATACATTAAATATTAAGCAGACGACTCGAACCTAATTTCTAAATTTCTAGGAGAAAATAAATTTTCTCTATTCAATTGATGTATACTTATTTCTCATTTGAGTAAACGGTTAAAAAGTCGATTATTTGCAGTTTGTGTAGTTGTAATAACTATGAAAATTATCAAGGAAAGTAAAATTATTTCCAAATATTGAGTAAATTTTATTACGTGGTCTTGAAACGCTTCTGTTACAAGTTCGAAACATTTTCGTATAATCATGATTTACAATTCAAATATCAAAATATCTTTAAAGAGAGAGAGTTTAGTTTGGTTATATTAACATCCCGTTTTGAAGCAACGCGAGGGCTATTTTGGGACGGACCTCGTCATTTTGAACCGCGGTCAGATGACGAGGACGACACCTGAGCTGGCACCTCCTCTTCAAGCTTCCGCGCCACACATGCGGGAGGACGTTTCACCCCTACGTATGAATAAACGTGAAACGGACCCAATACATGGCGGATATTCAGTAGAATCCGGCTCCAAGGTCGTCATCTTACCACTAGGGAAGTCGCTGTAGCCTAGTGGTAAGGTGTCGGCTTTGGGGCCGGAAAGCTCCAGGTTCGAAACCCAATTCCACTGAAGATCCGCCGTGTATTGGGCCTGTTGCACCCTAAAATCATACATAGTGCCAAACGTCCTCCCATTGGTGTGGCGTGGAAGTTTGGAGAGGGGGTGCCAGCTCAGATGTCTTCCTCGTCATCTGGCTGCGGTTCAAAATGACGAGGTCCGTCCCAAAATAGCCCTCGTGTTGCTTCGAAACGGGACGTTAATATAACCAAACTAAACCTTACTACTAGGCCACCGCCGCCCATTAAAGAAATAGAGATTTCTTTGTTTCGTTAATATTCTGATCTTCTGAGATCCGTTCAATTTCAAAAGAATACCGGCTTCTAACAATTTAAAAATAAACTACACATTTCACAAGCTTGCTGATCTTATTTAGGGAATAGAGTCTTCTTAATTAATTACCAGCAAACTTAAATCGATTTTTATGATACGTATTGTAATTATGGTCATTATTTACAATTTGTACAATACTCTTAGCAACTGTTCCATTGTTATAATTGTTGTAATTATTGCCACTGTTCCACCCATAAAATATAAATTCTCATTGTAACGTGATACAATTATTGCAAGCTACAACTGTTATCTTTTTCACAACTGTTGCACTTTTAATTCTTCCTCCACTGTTACAATTGTTATATTTTTGTTATAATTTCACTGTTGTAATACTGGCTATCCATTATTCTAATAAACGTCTTGAGCCAGTTTTATATTTCTGGTACTATTCTGAAATCGAACGGCCATCATTATTCCGGTAAGGATTGCTGTTTGATAGGTATTTTAGAGTTTTACGAGGGCTGTCCGTCCAATAATAAAGGTATAGGTGATTGGTATACAACGCACGCAGGTTAAATATTGACGCATATTGCATCTTTCGATGTGTTTAGGAATAATAAGTTAGACTTTTTAGTCGTTTTGTTCAAGACGCAATTGAGCTCCAGAGAAGCAAACAAACGTAGCGTGTCTATCGCAGAACATGCAAAATTTGAGGCATGTGCAGTTATCACATTTTTTCAAGCCGAAGGAGTAAATCAAAGCGAAATTCATCGCAGATTGCAGGATGTTTATGCGCCAAACGTTTTAAGGCGAATAAAAGTCAACGTTTGGTGCGTCAACAATTTTAAAGATGGATACGGATCTGAAGGATAACCAGGAGAAGAAAAGGGGCTTCACATACGGATCACAATTGCTCAAAAGTCGAGCGTTTGATTAAGGAAGACCTGTAGCATCCACCCTATAGTCCAGATTCAGCCCCCATCGGATTTCAATTTATTCAGATCTTTAAAAACTTTTGGCGGGAAAGCGCGGTACTTTTCCGTTAGACGGGCGCAAGCGAAAAATCGCCAAATAATGTAGAATTCCGCCAAATTTCTTACAACCATTCTCTTGGTGACTAGGCTCGCGTTTGGTTGACAATTGGCGACATTTGCGCCCGGCTGACGGAAAATCGCTTCGCTTGGCGACTTGGCTCGCGTTTGGTTCACAATTGGCGACATTTGCGCCCGGCTAAAAGAAAAGTACCGAAAACGCTTTGAGGATCTAGGATTTGCAGAACAACGTACTGGAATACTTCAAGCAACTTGACAAACAGCAGTACCATGATGGGATGATCTAACTGATGTCACGCTTGGATAAATATCTCAACGTTTAAGGAGATTATGTCGGGAAGTAAACAAAAGTACGTAGATTTTGTGAAATGTATTAAATATTTTCTGGAATTATAATTGCCAGTGTAATTTTGCCTTCGACCTTTATTATCGGACCACCTCGTATATTATTGTTTAAATCTTTGGTGTGGACTTCAGCTTATCCTAAAATTGTCGGTACCCAGATAGCACGTAAGTTTGCAGCAAGTTTGATTTTGACTTGATATTACGTATCAAATCATTACGTACCTTGTCATTGCAAATTTGACGCGTCAAGCTTGAAGCGAACTTGTGGCAAGTTCGCCGTGACAACTAGCGCCACCCTCGCTTACAAAACGCGTATGCCGCAAGTTCGCCGTGACAAATAGCGTCACCTCCTTGCAATGCAAGCTTGCTGCAAGTTTGCAGAACAAGCTTGATGCAAAGGTAGCACAAAGAGATAATTATCTTTGTCTCTGTTTTTAAAAAACATCCGATTTTTAATAGCATCTCCTAGACCGTCCTTCTTTTTATTAATTCAATAAATCAATGATAATTTGTAAAAAAAACTAACTTATTGATAAAAATTTTTTGAAAAATTTTCCATCTTTTTACTAAATATATCACTCGCACTTTAAAGAAACCTATATCGCCTTTTTCTTAATGTTGAAATTTTAGCGTTTATAAACAAAATTAAACTGAAAAAACAGTCAGTGTTTGTTGAAAAATAAACTTATACATTTTGTCCCATTTTAAAGTAATTACTTTTGAACTCTAATTTCATAATTTATTCTACTAACAAAACGTAGATATTAGCAAAAATCGCTCTCTCTTTGATTTCAAATCATATTCTCAACTCAAATAATTAATGAAATCAAGAAAACAGTTTAAAATCGTATGCGAATCGAATTGAACGATGTATTAGCGAAATCTATCTTCTCCTCTCAGAGTTTAAGTGGCGAGTGGTTAGCGCGTCAGCTTCCGAACTGGTAGGTCGCGAGCTCTAATCCGGGTTGTGTTCGTATAATTTGCAAGGAGTTTGACGCGGCAAGCTTGCTGCAAGTTCGTCCCATGGTGGCTTCGAAGCTTGCGTTAACTTGTTGCAAGCTTGCACTCTTGTCATGTCAAATTTGTTGCAAACTTGCTGCAAACTAAAATTGCTATCTGGGTAATGTATATAAAATTCAAAGATTTCGGAACTTCACTGTTGCACAAAATGAACCAATTGTGTTTTGCTTCAAAAAGTTTTTTTTCTTCCGTATTCATTCTAATCTCCATAATACCAATCTTGATATGATATCTACATAAATAGAAATAAATTCCACAATGAAACATCTGTTTTTGTTTCTGTGGTCTGTATCCAAAGTTCAGTATTCATGGTCTCCACTAACTTTTTTAAAAAAGAATAAAATGTATTCCAAATAAATCTGGGACCATCTGTTAGAAACTTTTTCCATTTTCAAATAACATGGAAAACAGCTTCTCATCGAAAAACTCAGATTCCTTGGGGAAATTGTGTTGCAAAATAAATTTCATTCATGCAGACGATTTTTGCACGTTTGCTTAGCCATTTTGCTGGTAAATATAAATGTTTCTCTTGGTATCAGTGGCAACAACAAATACATGCTAATTATTGATTTATATTTCGGAATACAATGAATGATGCAGTTTTTCAAGTCTGAAAAACGCAGAGAATTTGACTTTTAAACTTTTGTGCGATAATTCATGGGTAGAATTATGATAAATTTTATTGTAAATGGAAGTATTTTCAAACCTCAGAAAACAGATAGTGTTAGCTTATCAAAATTTCCAATCTACGCTGATACAGATTAAAAAATGTAACTTCAACTTTGAAATTTTGTCTCTCTCTCTCTCTCTCAATGTTCATAAACTTAGCAAAACGAATTTGCAGCACACGAATGAAATATTTTTGAATTATTTTTTTACTAGCCGCCTTCGGCGACCAGTTTGACGGCAAGAAATAAAATTTCAACTGAATCTCTTATGCATAATTTTATATTCGTGGTTCCCTTAACAAAGTAGTTTTAAACTTCAAATTGCTACAGACATTTAAACCGCGGTCTTTTCGTAGACATGCACTTGTTCTGTTCCTTGTCCACATTAACGTGAAAAAAACGCATTTGATTTCAATATTAAATTGACGCGGCACATTTTATGTCCAGCAGCAAACTAATTGGCTTAAAGCACGTTGAAACATAGCAAGCAATTAAAACATAGCAACGTTAATCTTTCAGTTTACTGGATTATTTCATTATATACTTACTATCTGAAGGACTTCCTTTACAGATTTCGCAGAAAAAATGATCAAATAAAAGTAGAAAGTCAAATGCAGTCTTAGCTTTCAACAATGCAAGGCAAACATGCAATTAAACATTTCTTTAAATAATGAAAACGGTTTGAAATGCGTTGCAACAATGAAAAGTATTGTTGAAAATTATGCCAAAAAATATTTTTTTTTAATTTATTAAAAGTAGAGGAGAAATCATACCATAACTTAATTGATATCATTGAAACGTTAATTGTTTTAAATTTTCAGATGGTGTAAAATTAATTTTTGTGCTGTAATATTTTTGAAAATTAGTAAGGAAAAACTGTTAAAATTTAGTTTAATTTTTAATTAATCAAAATTCTAATTAAAATTTCAAAAGAAACGACTCCGAGTTGCACATTGCACCCTCCAATGTATGTTTGTGCCAAATTTCGTTGCTCTAAGCCTAGCGATCTGCCCTGTAGAGCGCCAACACACACAGACATTCTCTTTTATTATTAGTAGAGATAGAAAAGGAGACCCCGTCCAGCCTTGGTACAACTGAACAATCAACGAAAATCAATACAGGCACTCTGATTGGCGCATGATACCCCCCATTACGAGCTGCACATGCGACGACCTTCTCCTCCCGATTACTAGGGTACGACCCGTCATGGAAGATTGGCCCAGAAGATTACCACCGTTATTGTACCCACCAGGAAAGCGAGACCCTGCTTACTTATCCGGCGGCTTCTCATCTATGTACTCGTCGTGATATGTGATAGATAAAAGTTTTTGATGCATTCCCAGTGTTACCTCTGACTGTATTTTGCTGCCTAATTTTAATAGAATAAGACAAATCTTACTTTGTAACTGTAAACTTTATGTGGAGTGATATAATCACTCAGTCATCTCTCTATCACATATATCACAACTCTAAAACATCTGCCAAAAATATGAAGGCAGATATAGAGGACCATAAGCAGATTTTGTAACGCGATGTGTGTACGGAAAGGATGCGTTGAGGTGGAAGACGGCGTTACTGAGACGGTCATTTGTAATGCAAGATCAACTCTTTCGGGAATATTTAACACTTATAATTTTCACTTTTTTTCGGATGATAATTTATGCCAAACAGATCACGTATCTAGCAATAAGGATTCTTGTTTAACATTGGGTATAACATGGTGCATATTAATTAAGTAGGACCGCACATTCCACTTAATTGTGCGATAGTGCTAAAGCGTCTTCTCAGAAGATGTCTTGCCGGAATTTCTTTAGATATTCCTCGATGACATTCGATGCTGCTCTATGACATTCGATGCTGCTCTATGGCATTCATCGATGTTCCTCTATGACATTCGATGCACCTCTATGACATTCATCGATGTTCCTCCATCCTAGTTCGCACATGAAAGTGTTTCTAGTGCAGTTTTTAAAGTGTCAACTCAGTTCAGAGTCAGAAATTATTTCGACGCTAATTACGACCTCCACTGAATCGAACTGGTCAGACGTATTTCTTGGTCAACAAGAGAAACAGATGAGACATAATCACCAGATTTCTTCCGTGGACGTTACCAATGTGCCTGTAGAAAAGCCGTGAGTGCTGAGTATGAGTGATGGCCATGACATGAGGTCCCGGCTGCAATCAGCACCCACTTCACATAATATTTGTCACTAGACTCAATTCCATCAGAAGGGTTTACTTAAGGGTGACACAGTACAGGCAACACAAGAATAAAAACAAAAACTTAGAACGGTAACATGTTTAATAGAACAACAATTAAGTTAAAAATATAAATTACACTACTACTACATCATATGACCACGCGCGCGGTGAGATGATAACAAAAAGTGAGAGAATGATCAGGTGGAACATCGCCTTTAAATACTGCAGCAGCTTCCTCGACATTGGTCACGAGATGACATCACCAAAAAGGGCGGGGTAGTCACGTATATAAATACAGCTAAAAACACAGCTGGCGATGATGCCTAGGGAAGTTCCATCGTTTAAAGGCGGAAATAATGTCTCCAGACTATCAGTTACTACTGAAAATGCTCTTTTCTCTTCCATATACTGTAAGAAATATTGTGAACTCTACAAACTCAACTCATTTGTTTTTCAGTTGTTGTAGACTCATTTGTATTTCAAAAAACATTTGTTTTACACCACATCGGACATAGAAGCAGACTAAACCTTTGAAGTTATGTCTGCTAGGATTAGGTTTATAGTTTATATTTGAGACGTAAGCTTGCTTTGTTTGTCTTCAAATGGGGAAGAAAATTTGAGAACTGCGTCTCGAATTGAAGACTACACACTTATACTGTCCCACTGGGCACTCCCCATTTACAATTCGCCTAACAGGAGGAAGCTACCAGTTTTGTTTTAAAAATAACCCGAAAAGAGAAATTATCCTCTTTTTCTGCTGCGTCGTACCTTAGCGATTTACGTATATACAAGGTGCTTGCTAAAGTCCGTTGTCACCCCAATAATTTCTGAACGGCAAGAGCTATAGTCATAAAAGTGGGGTCTACGTATAGTAAAGTTTCCACGCGCTACGCAAGGAAACCGCTTACAGCGCTACCTGGCGGCAAAATTCGGAGTTAGTGTTCTTATCTCAAAAACGGTACGATATACGGGAAAAAAGTCAATTACGAAATTGTTCAACATCATCGATTTAGTAAGAGAAGATATAGTTAAACATATAGATATATTTTAATTTTTCAATGAATCCGAGACAAAGATGGATACTGTTCGGTCACATACAAGATAAAATTTACGAATGTAAATATTTGATATTTTTCGGCACTTTAACCCTTTGAGGACTACTCACACACGGGCGTGCCAGCTGCTTGGTAGCGCTCAGCGTGCGGACACCCTCAAGGGGTTGAATATATTGATACTTCAGTGTTTTTATATTTTTGATATTATAAAATGATTTTGCATTTAATTATTTTTCTGAAATAAATTACTTTCCTGACTTAATACTTAATAAATAATATAATACTTATATTACTTAATACCATAATTATTAATTTATATTATTTATAACTATATAATATATATAATTATAATAGATATATGTAATATTAATATATTATATATAATAAATAACTATAATATTTAATTATTTTTCTGAAATAAATTACTTTCCTTATTTAATACTTAATAATAATGATATAATACTTATATTTCTTAATAAATTTTTTTTTAAATAAATTACTTTCGGGTAATTTTAGGTATTCTCAAGCTGAAATGCAACAAGGACTTAGAAACCTAGACAAGCCGAGCAGAAGCCCCTGATTAATTTGGGTTGGGATTAATTCAAGAAGGAAGATAAAAAAATACAGCATAAATTATAAATTATTTTATATTATAACGAAAACATTAAAACAACGAACCTTTTTATTTCAAATGAAAAATTACCATTTTCTCTTACTTTGTTCCTTCTATTTTCAACATTTCCACAAAGCGTGAATACATTGAAAACGGAACGGGTTCGATTCGTGTCGGCCAATTATTTCGAAAAGATTTGCATCAAACTGGTATAAAAAGTTACGTCAGGAGCAGAACTTCTAAACACAAGCAAAAATTTATGACGGATTTTTGTTTCTAATGTTAGAGAGGGTCAATTTTAGGCGTGAAATGAGGCAGAGCCACTAATATTAGATAATACGCTGATCGCCAAGAATGGCTAGTATGCTAGTGCATAACAGACGATCCAGGTTTTTCTAAACTGAACTGAAATAAAGAGAATTCTATTTTTAAAACGCTGTTGTAATTATGCTAGGATATTCTTTGTTATTCTCCTCGTATTACCATTGTTGTGATTATTCTTCATTTAAAATTATAATCTACTCTATTAAAATTCGAAGGTAAACAAACGTATATATGTATGTATGTATGTATGTATGTCCCTCTATCTTCTCACGAACCGCCGAAAGGAGAAGCGCGCGGAAGGTACCAAAAGATGGGGAATAATCCAGGGAAGCCATTTCGGCCATTTAAATATCGAAATTTTAATTAGTGAAAAAGATATTAATTAAAAACTAATTGACAACAATGCTTTTCATTGTTTCGGATACTTTATAACAATACTTTTCATTGTTGCAGCGCAATTCAAAATTTATTTTATTGTTGAAGTCGTTTACTTTAAAGAACATTGTTAGAACAACAATAAAAAAGTGACGCTGACAGAAATAAAAAAAATGCACTGTTGAAATTGTATAAATTCTTTTTTTAATCCCGTGATATAACGTCCAACAAAATCATTTTAACGAAATTAAAAGGGGTGTATTATTTCTGTAAAGTTATGTGCCGAAAGATATAGATTAGTTATGTTAGTGATTTTAATCATTATTCATTGATTTGATAAAGTTTAAATATTTGTGGAAGCTTCTATTTTAAGCTGATATTTGGAAGTTACTATTTTTGCTTTGTTCAATTCTCGCTTTTCCCGATGCCTAAAAGAAAACGAGGAATTACAGGGGATGCTGCCAGTAGACGGGAGGCAATTAGAAAACGTGAAAGGAGAGTTGTTGAAACTGAAGAAGAAAGAAGCCGTCGATTGTCAACTATGGCACAACGTGGCCAGAACAGAAGAGCGGAAGAAACAGAAGAACAAAGAAATAGCCGATTGTCAGACATGGCACAACGTGGGCAGGAGAGAAGAGCCGAGGAAACAGAAGAACAAAGAATTAGACGATTGGCAGTAATGGGACAAGGTAGCCAGCAGAGAAGAGAAGAAGAAACAGAAGAACAAAGAAATAGCCGATTGGTAATAATGGCACAACGTGGCCAGGAGAGAAGAGCCGAAGGAACAAACGAACAAAGAAATAGCCGATTGTCAGCCATGTTACAACATGCAAGAGAACGCCGTCTAAATGTTATTGAAGGACAAAATCACCATCAGATACAAACTTTTTATACAGCTATAACTGTTTTGAACTGAAGAACACAACTGTGGAGAAATGGACAATCTCTGTCTGAAATGCG
>BGPR01033768.1:0-15168 GCA_013235015.1 Araneus ventricosus | reverse complement strand
CATCCAACAACAAAGTACCCTACTCCTCTAAAATTCATCCAACAACAACAACAAAGTACCTCACTCCTCTAAAATTCATCCAACAACAACAAAAACAAAGTACCTTACTCCTCTAAAATTCATCCAGACGCCCAAAGCCCCCTGAGTCCGGTCTCAGTCGAACAGGGCGGTTTCAGGCTGGATAGGGCGAATAGGGTTAAGTACCTCCAGCTTATGGATTACATCAATATTTTGTTCGTTAACTATCGATTATAGATCTTAGACTATTATTTCACTTATTTGATATTATCCAATCATAATTACACTTTCTAGTACTCGTCCATTCCCTTTCTAGTATTTTAAAATTAATAAAATGAATGTTAAAAAATTATTGTTAAAAAATGTAAGTCAATTTATTAATCCTACAACTCCAAGAGCTATTTTGTAATTTCTATAGATGATAATAATCTAAGAATCTAAACCGAATTCCTTATCATGAACTTGGATTTTACTTTGAAGCATCTACACACGAAACCATGGGAGTTGGATTTTTCTTTCCTTTTTTTTCTTGTAAGATACAGAACAGGAATAATTTTGAATCTAAAATTATTTACTTAAACTCAACCAATTGTGGATTTATTTGAACTCCCATTTCGACTTTAGTAAAGTTAAAAAAATCCTTTATTTGGGATTTAGGATAACTTCATGATTTCTGTTCCTTGAGGGTGATTCAAGGAACGTTTAAAACCCGAAAGTATCCTACTTCATCGTGACAAAAACTGTTAGAAAATATTTATTATGCTTTGTTTAAAAATATCTTCTTTTGAGATTCACTAGACAGTGAAAGATAGAATTCCGGATGTTTGATAACGTTTAGGGGCTTACTATATAGTTGCTATAATAGTTAGCTTAAAATGAAGCAACCTCCGTGAAATTTCAGAAATAAAATATATGTGGTCAACAAAGTATTTTTAATGTTTAAGGATAATAAGGAAATCTATTAGCATTATTTTTTATAACAGAATACTAGTTTAGACAATCGTGCCGCAGGCTATGCTTTCGTTAGACTACAAATTTTGTTACAAGTGGAACCTATGTTTGATGTAGAGTCTATCCCTACTATCCTAGCGATAATTGAAAAAGATCTAAAAATAGATCTTTTTCAATTATCGCTATCGTGAAGGTCGAAGAAAACGCATCTACACGAGATATTTTGGTAGAAATAGGAGTAAATGTATTCATTTGAGGAACTGCCATTATTCTCGGAAGAAATAAACTTTAAACTCGCATCTTCATATATTAAAATTTTATAGGTTTGCGTGAATGAGTCTTAAATAGTGGGATGCAATGAAATGGAAATTAGACAGTTATATTTGGAAATGTATCATTCTTTACGTTTAATTGCTTATTCAGGCAACAGTCTTCTCCACATATCATTACTCTATTTTTAACTACTGAAATTTTCTTTAACCTTGTGTTTAATGCACTGTTTTCTTAACAAGTCTTGTAGTTTATTTAAACTGTTTTTGACGTAGACTTCCGTCTCTCCATAGTGCTCTAATGATGTGTCGGAAAAGGAAAAAATTGTGACGCTTTTCGTGCTATTTTTAAACGCTTATATCTCCGCAACCAAATAACTTAGAGAAGTGGTTTTAGTTTCATTTAACAAAGAAAGATAAACACTGGCGCTTGAAGAAAGAAGTTTAGAATTTGGAATTACGGTTTAGTCGCAGTCGAGCTTCAAAGTTGGTTAAAATCAAGAATATTTTTGATGACGTCAGAGCGACCGATGCGCGCGCACGCATACTAAGGCAATTCATTCATCGATCGAGCAAAATATTACAGAAGAATTGTTGAATTACGTCGAATTTCGTGCTAAAGGTAAATGCTTATCCAAAATCATAGAGAGTTGGTTTCAGTTTCATTTAACATAGAAAAGTAGGCATTGAAGAATGCATAAATAATTTTAGAATTTGGAATTACGGTTCAATCACAGTCGAGTTGCAAATTTGGTAAAAATCACGAAGGATTTTGCATAGATAGAGTTACATAGTCACACTAGACTAATAGTCACTATAGACTATAGAGTTAATAGTCACACAGAGCTACTTTAGTCACGGAAAATCACAGTTGAGTAAGGTAAGTATGTCTACGCCCCTTAATCCCAGCGACCGTTTCGCAGTAGTGTTCCTTAAACATCGATAGTTCAGCTATCGATAGTGTAGTCAATAGTTTTCCCAGCTATCGACTGAAACTATCGATAGTTTTATTTCAGGCGATACTATCGATAGGTGCTCTTTCAGTCGATAGTTTTTAAACTATCGATAGTTTTTAAACTATCGATAGTACGTATAAATGAGACATGAGTACGTATTTAACGTATGTACATGAAACGCGAGTACGTATGTAACTTAAATATACATGAAACGTAGTACGTATCTAACGTACGTCTGAAACGTACATATGTAATTTATGTCATACGTATATATGAAGCATGCGTACGTATGTAACGTACGTCAAACGTATATACGAAACGTGCGTATGTATGTAACGTAAGTATATATGAAACGCGAGTACGTATGTAACGTAAGTATACATGAAACGTGAGTACGTATGTAACGTAAGTATATATGAAACGTGAGTACGTATGTAATGTACGTCTGAAACGTACATATGTATTTATGTCATACGTATATATGAAGCATGCGTACGTATGTGACGTATATTCATACGCAAATATGAAATATGCGTTCGTATGTAACGTACGTCAAACGTATATACGAAACGTGCGTACGTATGTAACGTAAGTATATATGAAACGTGAGTACGTATGTAACGTAAGTATATATGAAACGTGACTACGTATGTCTGAAACTTACATATGTAATTTACGTCATACGTATATATGAAGCATGCGTACGTATGTGACGTATGTTCATACGTAAATATGAAATATGCGTTCGTATGTAACGTACGTCAAACGTATATATGAAACGTACGTATGTATGTAACGTAAGTACATATGAAATGCGAGTACGTATGTAACGTAAGTGTATATGAAACGCGAGTACGGATGTAACGTAAGTACATATGAAACGTGATTACTTATGTAAAAAACTGAGTATGTAAATGTACTATGAACGTACGTAACCTGTATGCTTTCGTACATTATATATGTTCGTTATATAGATACCTTCGTACATTTACGCGTACGTTACTTACCTAGGAACGTTTCATATGCACGTATGTAACGTTCGTAAACGTACGTACGTTTATAACGTAAGTACTTGTGTATGCAACTTACTTACGTATGAAATGTGTATATGCATGTAACGTACGTACGCATGAATGTAACGTAAGTACGTATCTAAGTAATATACTTGCATAAGTATGCAACATACGTACGTAAGCATGTAACGTACTAAGTTTATAATGTGCTATGAATGTCGCATGTGGCATACAGACGTATGTTTCAAACATACGTACGTACGTTACATACGTAATCATGATTCGTACATACATACGTGTGTTCAAATGTATGAGCGTTCTTTGCATAGAACGTACATTACATATATATATACGTAAGTTACATTCATACAGACGGACGGACGTTACACACATACGAACGTACATATATACGTAAGTATATCCGTAAATTTTTACTTACAAACTTAGTACTTAACATATATACGTGACGACGTTGTGCGTTATATGTGTACTTATAGTACCAAAAATACTCACGTACATACTTATCACATTATATGCGTATGTACTTACTACTTTAAATACATGTGCACTACATACGTTACTTCCATATATATACAGATACGAAGTACAAAAATTTCTCAGTAATACAAGATCAAATCCTCGATCTATTTATTACTTGAACAAAAACTATCGATAGTTTGAAAACAATCTAGAGTAAATACATGAGAAAATAAAGGTAAAATTTGAATAATGCAAAAATGCATCAATAATCAAAGTGGTATAATAACTTAAAGCACCCCCTATAACAATACATAAACTTGTTGCTTGAGAGAAAACAATCGATAGTTTCCAAACTAACGACTAGAACTACAAGATAAATTAAAATTCAGTACCATATATATAAAAACTTGCGTACATCAAGTCAAAAATAAATTTATTAAAATATCCAAAATTGACCAAAAAGGCCAATATTTAAATTATACAAAAATGCATCAATGATAGGTATTATATAATACAGCACCCCCACTGGCACAATATACGACCCGCCACTAGATAGAAGCATGGATATGGATAGTCAATAGTTTCAGTCGATAGTATTGCCCGAGAGGTTTTGTTCTCTGAAACACTCACTCAAAACCAATCCTTTACTTTATTCATTTATTTACAACGCCGTCTACAGTAAACACTGTCTACATCGATATTTTAAGGACCTGGAAAATATGTTGTTATAGCCAAATTATCGTTATAGACAGTTTGAGGATTTGAGCATCCAATTTTTTATGTGCGTGTGCATGCATTAATATGCTAACGCATTTTATTACGTTTATTGATTCATCTCCCAAATAATCTCCGATATAAAATTGTATTCTATATACACATAAAATATGCAGTTTATTTATAATTACACTTTTTTAAGAAAATGAAAATTTAATTTGAAAACTTTGTCATTTAAGATATCTTTAAATCATTTTCGTTTGCTATCCGCTTTACTTTTTTCTACGGCATCATCAACGTCTTTTCTTTTTCTTTTCAAAAATGTAGCTATCGTCGACTGAAAGATCCCATATTTTTAGCAGCATCAACTTGCTTTAATTTTTGATCGATTTCCGAAATTATTTGTAGTATTTCTTCAAATACCGCGTCATCCTAGACTCATGGTGCAAACACACCAGAAGAGAATTTGAAAGAACAAGTGGTAAATCCGAAGCACTAAATGCGAATGAACAGGTTAGTGCCCACCAGGAGTCAGAGGCAACGGACATCTGTGCACATTCCAATCACTAACCCCCCCCCCGGATTCCCCTGCTGCAACTAGCTCCAGTTTCAGGCCCTCCCCCCGATATTTGTTATCTGACATTCTTCACCATAGAGAGTAATTTTCCAAGAAAAAAAATCGGGATTGTGCAGAACAGTAGACTCCCTCTTAACCGGACTTCGTTTAACCAGATTTCTGCTTTAACCGGCCGAATTTTTTTATCTATAAAATGTAAAAAAAATATAAAAATAATTAGCAAAACACCCCACGTGTTTCGTTATTTAGTATCGGTATCGCACGTATTTCAGACACGGGGATGTTCCAGAATGTCAATATGACAGTTGGGAGGGGGGAGGAGAACGCGGCTCAGTAACTGATAGGCACTTTTTGACCTTGACAATAGTGTTACAAACATGGAAAGTCGCTTCCCAGCAATGTGAGTCTCATGGTTGGGAAGAGAGTTTTACAGGGTTAAATATGGGATGGCTAGCAGTAGCCACGTCTGGTTCCCCGACCTTGGCGACGAAATATGGGATCTCAAAGGTGCTAGAATATTCTCGATATTTCCATTAGGAGAGAAGATACACCAAAATATACGAGAAAACTCCATGTGACGCCACGATCTGTCGGAGAGAATATATGAAGACCGCGCCTGTATCAGAAGGAGTGTTGTTGATTGACTAGGATCGCCTTGGAGCGCGAACGTCTTTGGAATCCTATCCACTGTGCGAGCTAGTAAGCTGAGCGCTATTGAAAGTGCAGTTATTGTCGTCACTAGTTATTTGCTGACTGTTTGTGTTGTTAGATAACAAAGTGCTGAACTGTTATTACCTGTGAATTGTTGTCTGTTTACATCGGTAATCTGTGCAAGAACTATTGTTTCCTGTACCTGTGCTACGTGTTTTCCTGCACATTTGTAAATAAACCCTCATTCTCCATTATCCTGCGTGTTGGACTGTTTACATCATACACCCACAAATAGACTTTTGCAACAATAGAAGGGCACAGGTGTCCCCTACCAAACGATTGTGGTGATTGGTCAGACGATCCCAACATAGTTGCAAGGGGTGGAAAGAAAGGTGATTTTGGATGAACGAGACATCATTTAAATCATATTGTTTGTCCTCGGTTGTACCATACTTCTTAAGAGTTGAAAATTTGTTCGATGATGATGATGGCGACGACATTGTTGAAAATACCACATCCCTCATATCTCATACGGATGGAATGAAAGCATTAGAAGCGGCCTTATGCTATGTAGAACAGCAGTCATCAGCTTCCCCCATTGATGTGATACTGATAAAAAAATGGCGAAACTATGCGGCAACTTGCCGGACTTCTAGGTTTCAACAAAAAAAGTTTGCTCATTTTTTTAATGGTACGTAATTTATAATACTTTAATACATTGAATAAAATGACGCAATATTTTAATTGTGTATTTATTTATAAGAAAAATACATCCGAAATTTAATTTATTTCACTTCTCCGGTTTATCCGGATTTTCGCTTAACCGTCTTTACCCTCGGTCCCATTTAAGCCGGTTAAGATGCAGTCTGCTGTACCAGCTTTCTAAAGAGGTAAAATTATCGTTATAGATAGGTGATTCTAAAAAGTGAGTATCGTTGTAGGCAGGTTGAAAATACATTGAGTAAATAGGAATTCCGCTTGGACTAAAGGAAATATAGTTATAGACAGGTGAGTCTAAAAAGTGAGTATTATTGTAGGCAGGTTGCAAATACATTGAGCAAATAGGAATTCCGCTGGTACTAAAGGGAATATCGTTATAGACAATATCATTATACACAAGTTTCAATGTATTGAAAAGATTCTAGTGGAACGAAATTATTGTGTTTTCCTATATAGCTTGCAAATGAAAATATCTCTTACAACAGAATTGAATTTTTAGTCTGATTCACCATAAACTGAGGCAGAACTCTGTAGTGGTGTAAGTTTTTTCAATTTTTTCACCTCGAAATAAATTTCTCAACATTCTGGCAGAAACTTTAACATGTGATGATTTTTCGCATATATAAGTATGTAGTAGGGATAGAAAAATATCTAAAAAATATCTAAAAAAGGCAAAACAACAGTAATTGAAGCAATTTGTCTGGTGTGAGCGAGTTCAGCATCATACAGGAAAAATTGCTGAATACAAAGATTTAAATATAACGTAAGGGAAGTTTTAACTGTGATAGAGTTAAAAATACAATAATATTAACAAAATACGAATGAAAAAGAACGAGGAGGAAGAAGAATCTGATGGATGATGTCATCAGGGCCTCCATCCATGCAGATTCAAAATTAGAATTGGTTTTCTGTCGAGGAATAAACGGCTTTAAGGTTTATATTTAAATTTTCCTCTGAGTCCTGAACCTGTTCCGAACAAATTGGAAAGAGAAACAGTTATCGACAAAGAAGAAATTCAAAACAGTCATTTAAAGTCTGAAAAGAGGGCTAAAAAAATCCCACCTCTCTTGTTATGGAATGGAGAAAAAAATGACCCTCAAAAGTGAACTTTGTTTATAGGTGTGTGCACCTATCTCCATCTAGTGAGGGATACACTAACTAAAAATCTAATAATTTTTGTTGTTTTTCCATAAAGTTTTTTATAGTTTTTATTTTGTTTTTTAGAATTTAAAATGTTTTAATTGTTTTTATGCATTTTATAATTTTCATTTTCATTTTCATTTTTTTATTTTTATAATTGATAGAAATTTGCAGGGGAACCTTTACTGAAATTTCAGAAGGTGTAGTATGAATATTATTGTAAGATACTGTAATCGGAGATGCAAAAGTTTATTAACAAACTAGAAAATCCCCCGTCATGGTATGACGGGTGCAAATTGCCTCTTCATTCGAGAAATTTCCCTTCAAATTTCACGTGCTTAAATACATATAAATGCGAGATAAGTGTTTAACATTGATAGAAAATAAATAAAATAAATATTTGTTTTATGACATGAAATATTTTTTTTTTATTTTCATACTTCTTTATTCAAAAATCCTCTTGGTAAACAATATTCCATATGAAGTATTTTTCGTTGTTTAACCATTTTATTATAATTCAATAACCATGAAATTCTCAGCTTGTCAAGCATAAGTCGAAAGTTAAAATTTTAAAGGAATTCTTTTTGAAATTCTAATAAAAACAAAGCATTTGTATGCTTGTCAAACGTTGCCAAAAAATATTATCAAATTATATCATCACGATTGTAATAAATAATCAGATGCATCGTGGCGTCCAAACTATATCACGCGCATGATATACCACTGACGTAATTTACTACTTTCTATTAATAAACGGAAATTAATTTGAAATATAGGAATAATATAATTTAAAAATTTCTTGGGAACTATTGATCATAGCGAGATAAATTTAATATCAATCGGTAGAAAATTTTATTTTACTATTTTAGAGCTTTTAAATTTAAAATTACTGAAATTTAGGTGCTGTGAAAATAA
This sequence comes from Araneus ventricosus, assembly GCA_013235015.1. NCBI lineage: Eukaryota > Metazoa > Arthropoda > Arachnida > Araneae > Araneidae > Araneus > Araneus ventricosus. The sequence continues at coordinate 6,764 of BGPR01033768.1, read as the reverse complement.
TGCTGTTTAACGTCTCGCAGTGTTATGGCGCGAGTTTTATTGTTGGTGACGTCAGTGTGTCAACTTGGCTACAGCAATCCCTAGAAAGGGAAAAATAGAACTTTCATCCCCACGCCCGAATGGATTCACCCTCAGATACCTTCTGACCCTGCTCCCAGGCGGGTGTGGATTTAATCGAGCTCTAAGCTATGTGAAGTTTATATTTTATATGTTTTGTCGTAATGGTGTTTATATGTGTGTGTGTTGAGAATAAATCAAAAAAGGACAAACTGGATTATCATTGATCTGAATATCAAATCACACACATGGGAAGCCACTACAGTCAGAGCGTTACCGAGGGACAGATCTGGGCTATTATATTAGTAATGTCAGGCATTTTTTGATTATTTACATTGATCAGCCGTAATAATCTAATGGAAGCGGATGCGCTTCTTGCATTTCGCATCATTAAACAAAACAAAGGAAAATTATCTTGCGTTGCATTTCATTTAAAGTTTTCTATCTACAGCAAATTTGTTTCCAAATTCATCTGCAAGTTTATGGAAATTTGAATGATTTTGACATTTTCATATCCTAATATGTAATTGTTAATTTTAAGAAATGAATCTAGAAATTAATAAAATTTCATGCATGTCAACTGCCTTTTAATGTAAAAGAACTTTAATTTTAATCCTGTTTATATAACTGACCTATGCCAGAACAAGATAACTCTTCCCTGATTTCGGAATTTTTTTATATCATTCAATCGATCTTTAAACAGTTTCCTGAGAAATTCGACATCCTGTATTATAAATTGTCCAGATGTTCTGAACTTTGAATCCCAAATTTGTTCTGATTTGAATGAACCAAGTTATCCTGTCACTTACAGAAGTTAATATTTAATATTGAAAGGGTTTGAAGTTAAACTGGTTTATAGAAAAAATATCTAATGAAGACAAACGAAGGTTTTTCCTCGACAGAAAACTTATTCTAATTTTGAATCTGGATGGATGGTGACCTCTGAAGAAATTAGATATCTTGTATTATAAATTGTCCAGATGTTCTGAATTTTGAACCCCAAATATGTTCTGATTTGAATGAACCAAGTTATCCCGTCTCTTACAGAAGTAAATATTTAATATTGAAAAGGTCTGAAGTTATAATGGTTTATAGAAAAATATCTAATAAAAAGAAAAGAACGTTTTTCATCGACAGAAAAGACATTCTAATTTTGAATCTGGATGGATGGTGGCCTCTGAAGAAATCATCCATCGAATTCTTTTCTTCCCCGTTTTTTTCCATTCGTTTATTGTTTATCTTATTGTATTTTTACCTCTATCAGAGTTTTAATTTTCTTTAATTTGTTTTTGTATCTTTGAAGTTAAACCATATTTTTTACAGTTTAGTACCGCAATTCTTCTGAATTTTAACTTCTGCTACGTATGGTTTCCTTTAGAATTAATGATAAAGATACGACACGTCTTGTATCAGTCGGAAAGGCCCCGGCTTTTGAATTTTTGACCCTTCATCCCTTTGTTTAAAGCCTCTTGGCTTCATGTTCAGAATACCTCGTCCTTTTATATAAGGGTATGTAGCCGCTATGGGGAGTCTCAGTGCTTTAAGTCTGGATTTATCCTTAAAGATGCCTTGAAATATTTAACCGCTTAACTTATCAGCCCGAGAATACTCGTGCATCGAATTATCGCATTTTTGGTCTTAAAACTAAAATTTAATCATTAATTATCTTTGTAATTTGACACAAAAATTACCTAGGATCCATAAACATCTCAAGTATTATATGCCTTCTGAGATGAATGAAAACGACAACCGCTTTCCAAAACAGAAGGGAGTATCTTATTAGTTAGCAAAGAAAATTATTAAGTTAAGTGGTTAAGTTTTTCTCTGATGACTTTTTTGGTCTGTAACACGCCCGGAAAGTGTTAGGGCTTTTTTTCCAACTGTAACCCTATAAAACATGAACGGCAATTTCAGGGGAAAAAATCTGCTTTTTCTTAAACTTCAAATCCGATTCATAATTTTATTATCTCTAACGAATCATTCCATTATTTTATAACTGATCGTCGCTTTATGAAATTATCTCTAAAACTTCCCACTCTTATATTGCTGAATGGTAGTTGGTGGAGTTTGTGTGGAGACTATCACTGTAAAATCGAACGAAATAAAAATATTAGCTCTATCCAATAGAGAAGCTGCGTGGGGTATGGTATCTGGTCACAATGTGTAACTTTGTTTGATTTGAGACTAATTTATAAATCAAAGATCATAAATGTTCCAATCTAGTATTAAATTTCTTAATTTAACTGATTTCTTGGGATTTACGGATGAAAATTCATTCCAGTACGGCCTACCCTAAAGGGTGTAAGCAGTGCCGGCTCGTCCATAAGAGCTGCAGAGCTGCAGTCCCCCTGAAATTATTTTAAAAGATTGTATTTTCGTTTTCATTCCAATTGGCTTACTTTTCCACTTTAAGAATTAAGTGATCAACGAAAATGGCAAAAAGACGGAAAATCAATCAAAACTTGAGAGAGAGACAGATCAGAGCAGCAGTAAGTTTTGCACCTCCTGAAGATCCGAGATTAATGCTATAAGCAAAGCGAAGCGGGAGGAAAGCAAACCTTTCTCCGCTTGAAATTGCATTCATTTGAGCTGCATTTTCCCCAGCAGTCGCTTGGCGCGACTTCCTCATTTGGTTTCTTCCGCTTTTTCTCAGTAGTTCGATCGTTAAGTAGTTTTTTAAATCCAATTCTGGAGGAGATGTAATTTTCTGCCTCCTTACGTTTTCTGGGGTGCAAATTACGAAGATGAGGCTTGCCACCAATAATTTTTGTTATAGCCAGAAAACGTTTACATTTTTCCCTCAGTTTCTTGCTTATAACTCAAAAAAGATCAATTTTTGGTATAACATCATTATATATCAAAATAATCAGCACAAAATTTACTATAACTTAGGTTTATACAACTTTTGCAGCATTGCTTCTTTCTGAGATATGATGTATAGAATTTTAAACTAAAGACATTTTTTCAAAATTATTTAAATTCTACATATATTTTTTTTTTCTCGGCTTGGCTTTACTAAATTGTCATTTAAAAGTTTTTCATATTATTTAGCAAAAATCTAACGATAAACCATTAATATTAATGTAATATTTGTTTCGGGAATTATTAGTTGTGCAACAATGTATTTTTAACTAAATCTCTCTTCAGTCGAGACTTGGGTTTTCCTGGCGGAAAATATCTCTCTTGTACGATTCTAGAAGTTATTGACCCTAGCAAGGAAAAAATTTCCTGGAAACACCAGACGCCTTATGATTCTTTGTGCTGGCGCATTGCAAGATTCCGTTTCTCCTGCCACCATCGAGCTGACCTTTTGAACTGGGATTCGTCGTATTTTCACCCCTTTGGGTTTGTTTCCTGGAATGTGTCTGTCGTCGGTTTTTAAGGTTGCAATAATAATTGCAACAGACAACACATAGTTTTGGCATAATTTTGGTTTTCTGAGCCGCCAAAGAGGTGTTTTTAAAAAACCAGGAATTTCGAGGAGACAGAGAGGTTTTGGCTTTGAAGAAAGGAGAATTCAATAAAGCTGAGGGGACGATAGCGGTATTTTCTCGGGCATGGACCCGGAGTACCTGAAGGAAGTGGCGTGCGAATCCGGGATGAGAAAGACCATGCAGACATGAAAATTATTTATGTGAGAGCCGTACGGAGCATGAAGTGATGTTCGTAAAATCTCATATTGGGGCATCTCCTTCATCAATGAATCCTCGGACTAAATGGCCACATGCAGTATTCCCTGTCGGAGTTATGGCAAATGCCGACTATCATCACCGATCAACCCGACGAGAAAATGCGAGAATATGATATTTTTCATGCGTCAAGTCCCATTCACGATTAATCCATCACGGATTGTGTCACGTAAAATTTCACATTTCTTTTAAATCCGGACAATATCCTGATGAGGCCGGTGCTACACGAAATGACTAAAAATTCACATTTTTTTAAAAAATCCGGACAATATCCTGATGAGGCCGGTGCTACATGAAATGACTAAAAATTCACATTTTTTAAAAATCCGGACAATATCCTGATGAGGCTGGTGCTACATGATATGACCTGCTGCGAAACTTTTATTTTTTTGTTATAATTCATACTTACTGCGTGAACAATCAGTGCAACAGCTATGTTTCTGTTCCTGGATTCTTCACGAGATGCTGCCGATACAGATAAGTTTTGACTTACTATTCTGAATATTTGAATTAAGTTTTAATCAGATGCAAAAGATTCTTATTTTAGTGAGCAGGATTGTTCTATTGCCATGCATGTATAGATAAATTAAAATTGATAGGATTTTGCAGAAGGTTGACTAACATTAAAATTCCTAATAAGTAATAGGTTCTATTTATTTTAATCCATATATCGGGAAAAAAAGGAAGTTAAATTAGGGATGAAGCTTGAAAATGAAGGATTTATTTCCAGACGTACTAAATTGAAATTTTATTTTAAATAAGACATATAGGTTTCTATAACATGAGTTTTGATAAAGTTAGTTGGCAATGTAATGCATCATATATATATATATATAATCCTTACATTTAGCAATATTGTGCTGTTTAAAAAAAGGGTAAATAAGGATTCATGTCAATTGAAATTAAGAAGTTGTTTTATTATTAGTACATGTTGTCAACATTTATTTGTAAAAGCAAGACATGATTTTATCGATATTTGTCAGAAGGTTTTGTTTTTATTTGTCAGTTTATGGATCAATATGATACTTTTTTAAAAGAGTGTGTTGTTGGAAGAAAGTTGTTCATACATATAGTCATGTTTGTTAATTAGTGAAAGAAAACTAGTATAATAATAGGGCGTTAATTTTGTTTATAAACAAAATTAAACCTAAAAACAGTCAATGCTTGTTGAAAAATAATAACTTACATTTTATCCCATTTTAAAAGTAATTACTTTTGAACCGTAATTTCATAATTTATTCTACTAGCAAAATGCAGCTATTAGCGAAAATAGCTCTGTCTTTGACTTCAAATCATATTCTCAACTCAAAAGTTTTAAAATATTAATGAAATCAAGAAAACAGTTTAAAATAAATCGTAGACGCACGATCTATTAGCGCAATTTATCTTCTCCTCTCAGCGTCTAGCTGGACGAGTGGTTAAGACGACAGGATTAGAAAGCGGGATGTCGGGGTTCGATTTCGAGGATGTCTTCGTACTCTGTTTTTGCTATAGTTTGCAATGAGTTTGACGCGGCAAGCTTGTGACAAGTTTGACGCGTGGTGACTAACTCTTTTGCGTTAACTTGTTTCAAGCTTGCACTCTTGCCATATCAAGATTACAAGATTGCTTGCAGATTTGCAGAGCAAGATTGCTGCAAATTTGTTGCAAACTAAAATAGCTCTCTGTGAAGCAGCTTGTCCACAAAAGGCAAATCTTTACAGAAAGAAGATTTCACCAAGAATTCCCTCAACCATCGCCTGAAGAGACCAATCATCCTACTATTCTTGTCTCATTCATTCTTCCTAACTGTGTAATAACAACATGAAATCAAACAGTTAAATGAAGGTAATATAAAGCTGTAAAATTCTATTTTATTTTCAGCTTGTTCAAGTAAAGAAAAAGATATACAGTGCACTCCCGATTATCCGGGTTAATTACTGGTAGGAATCGCACGGACAATAGAAAAACACGAATAATCCGAAAACTTCTTTTTATTAAAGAAAAAATCAACATCAGTACAAAAATATAAAAATTACTTACATTTGCATGCTGTATAACATCAAACTAGGAATTTTCCTTTCAATATTTGCTGCTTAAAAGAATCTGCAACGAATCTTTGCCTCTACTGTTTGTTCATCTCTTGTCGTATATCGATACATATTTTACGAACCACAGTAATGTCACCGTAATCAAATCCTCTTTGTCCCATATAATCTAACAAAGTTTCCACAGATTGTAGATCAGCAGAATGAGAAATTGTATTTCCCTCATTTAGTACATCTTCTGCATCAGTACTAGCTAATTCTCCATTATCAAGTTTTTTAAGGATTTATAATTTTTGTTTAACATTTAAAACGTTTCGTTTTCGTTTCACACCCCTCATTTTTACCAGTAAAAAATTTCAAGCTACTAACTGACGATAAACAAGACGCAAAAACTAAAGGAACACGTGCGAAAGTGAAAGAAGACGAAGAAGTTAAAGAATGACGTGTCGGGAGAAGCGTGTTCGTACGAGAATGAGCTAGTAGGATGTGGATGATTCATTTCTGGGAAAAATTAGGGGTTGAACCTGTAGAGATAGTACTTGGAGGAAGAAAAATAAATCTACTCTTTAGCCTCCGCTGTCACGACTCACTAGTTTCACTGAATGAATCTTTCGATCGAACATCAACATCGATTTTACATGCATGATAAGCGTAAAAATGTTTCTCTTTAACTTTTTTGTGAGTCCGGAATGAGCACGGATAATCGGGAGTATGCTGTACTAACATTTCATTTCTTTCAGTTGCTCTTTGCCTCAATTCCTTGTTGCAACTCACTTAAATCACAGAGTGTGTTCAGCTTGTGAAAGTGCTGCTGAAGTGATAAAGAGTGTATTAAAAGAGACAGAACTTCCTGGTGAATCATGCAGTCGTCTGGGATCTAAAAGGGAAACAAGTTTACAGTCAGTCTCCTTCCTCCTCCGAAATCCATCTGACGCATGTTTACGAAAAGCTGCTTGTCCACAAAAGGCAAACCTTCACAGCAAGAGGATTT